>JAULKM010029255.1:0-13753 GCA_032355605.1 Rubia tinctorum | reverse complement strand
CATTGAAGACAATCCAAGAGATGTTGATAAAGAAACTATCAAAGATGACCAAAATATGTTGAAGTTCCACTTCAAATATCTATCAATTTCTCTCATTTTTCCTAGGAACCCTTTCGGGTTTTCATCCTAGCATTCACACATGTTGAGCTCACCATCTCACATTTTTTCACAAAGCCTCTCATTTTGCCTAGGTTTTCCAATCTAGCTGGGCCTTAGCCTCTCATTTTTACCTAGGCTTTTCGACCTATCTGGTTTTACTTCCTTTTTTTCCTAATTTGTCCTTTCGGGTTTCCAACTTAGCCGAATATTTTTTCAAAATTTTCAAAAAATTCCATGTAGCACAAGAGTCTCCAAAGGTGAGATTCAGACTACAAAACATAGTGAAAATGAAAAAAAAAGTACACCACCAAAGTTGTACATCCCAAAAAATTCCCCAACACTAGCAAAAACTTCACACCACCAAGGATTCTACCGACTTCCCAAAAACCAACAAAAAAAAACTAAAGTAACACCAAGAACACAAAGGAATCCCAACATGAAAAATCCTACGTGTTTTACTACCCCCTCCTCCACACTTGAACTTTGCATTGTCCTCAATGCAATGAATCAATAAAAATCATAAGTAAGAGAGAGAAATGTAGTTATGCTCACTCAAGTGACCTAGGAGGGTCCCTCCTCAAGTGCCAAGTCCCGTGCCTCATCCTTCTCTCCTCTTGATGCATATCATGTCTCTCAGTAGGAATGACATCTTTTGAAGCCATCTAGTTTCAAAAGATGAAGTCTCTCAAGCACTTGCTCGATGACCTCTTCTTAAGCATCTGACCTCTCATCCACGATGGCAAACTCTTCCTTCATTTCTCGCTCAATGAAATCCATCCAGGACACCCAAGGTGCGCATATTGTCCTCCATAGAACCTAACCGCATCCCAAATTCATCCAACTAAAAGCTCATCCCACCTACTACTTCACTGATATCCTTCACAATTGTGGTGAACTAGCAAGCTATTCCCCGAAGATAAGAAATTGATCAAGAATGTATGCAGGTAATCTAGTGCGGCTAAGAGGTGCTCTAACTGGGATCTAGTTTGCATCCTCCTCGATGTCTATATTCGGGTTTGATAGGATTCTATAGAAATCTATCTCAAATCTCGGACTAAGGGACATGAAGAGGTCCTCCAATACAGTATCCCGATTGATAGTTGTGTGCTCTGGTTAGAATATAATAACGAAATTGCACATCAAAGAGCCACCACATAGCTATACAAAGCAATCCTCCGATGTTGTAGTGGCCACCATCCCTACTTTTTCTAGCCTGTCCATCGTGTACCGTGTCTTTGAAAGACCTAAATTTACCACCTCCAATGGAGAAGGAGACGAATGTCCCAAGGGTACGGCTAAGAGTCCAACCATGCCTCCCTTAGAAATATTTCCACCTTTCTTGTTCCCCATTGGAAGGCACTAATCCAGAAAAAACACAACCATATTGGGGTAAAAGTTTCCCTCCAGGGTCATTGCCCAAAGGACACGGACATCCAACCCCGGGCATTAGGAGATTTCCCTTGACAAAATACTCCCATAGCTAACAGTTTTAGCATACTACAATGTTGGGTGGACGATTGATGTACTCTTGTAAATGTGCTTCCTTGTTGTGCCCGATTGGATCCTCCAAAAGTTTCTGAACGAGAAGGGAAGTCCTTGTCGGTGATTCCTTGGGACCTTCTTCTCGTACTTCCACCCAAAAGCTTGGGATATATCCCATTGTGTCATAGTGTCCTCGTTGTCATCCAAGTGGAATCGGATGAATCTCCTCCCCTCACTGTTCTTCATTTGCTCCAAAGTTTCCAAGAATTCCAAAGTCCACCGAATGTAGGTCTTGGAGTGCTTGTCTAAGAAACCTCTAGGTCTACCCTACTAAGCAAGTACCTGACTGCCTCAAGTAGCTCCCAAATTTTCTTACAAGCAAACTTTGTTTCCATGATAGTCCTTTTCAGGAAATGTATGTACCTCCACCTTCGGGTCACATCCTCGGAAATTTTGGTCAAACCCATAATTTCACCAATGACAAGTGCAGGGTTATGAGAAAGGGAATTTTTCGGCCCTCATTTCACAAATTTAGCTGGTTTCTTCCCTTTGTCACCCTGTTAAGATGTGTTTTTTTCCATCCATGCACTTTTTGTAGGCACACTATTCACATCAAGAAAAATGTGGTTATATAAGGATTATCAAAATGCATGTATCAAGACTTATTCAAAAAGAACACTTCTCCCCAAATAGGCACAACATTTCCAAAACATGTTATCTTCACATATGGACTACTCAATCAAGAAGCATCCTTTCTATAATAAAAAAAATCAACTCATTCCATCAAGAGTACAATGAAATTAAGAATCATACCTACTAAATCATCACATTCAATGAAGATCACAATATTAAAGCACAAGGATAATACACTCACCCCCACACTTAGTTTAGCACAAAATCATTCAAATAGGCCAAAAATTTCTCCCAAAAACATCTCAACATATTTCCAAACAAAAAGCTCCTCATCGCATAACCAACATGCTAAATAAAGTAAGTAAACATAGATCTCAAAAGATTACCCGAAATTCGAAGCCAAGAGATGAAGAGTTCAAACAAAAAGAAGCAAACATGCTAATTTTTTAGAGAAATGGCTCAAAGTTTTGAGATATCCGAAGGAGAGTGATAGTGAGTGTTCTTGAGAAATTTTAATGAGATAAATGAATCCTATAGGTGAGGTAGTGTACTGTGGATCTAAATTTCAGCAAAGAATGTGAATAAAAAAGAGGTACATGTGAGATAAGGATGGAATTTTTGAAAATTAGAGAGTGGGAGGGACTAAAATATCAATCAATTTATGTAAAAGGGAGGTGTTGATGAACTATTTACACCAATACTTGGGGGGGATTTCCGAATTAATGAGCTAGGAATTTCATGTTTTAGCTCAAAATTTGAATTTTAAAAATCTGAATTCCTGGAACAAAAATTGCAAAATTATAAATTTGGCACCGACCATCCCTCGTGCCAGGCACTCGGCACGGCCCATGCCAGAACTCAGCATGGACCATTCAAAGTGGAACGAGTTGTGCCAGATGCGTGTTGCACGATGTTAGTGACTTTTTCCCCCCTTTCAAAAAATTTATATTTTCACTCAAAAAGAATGAGACTAAAACTCAAATTCACTAATCAACAAGAGTTTAATCTAAAAAATATTTGTCACATGATAAAAACATGCAAAATATATCTACTAAAAACATGTTAAGAAAAAGATAGAAAAATACCATGCATGTTTATTTTCGTCATCGCGACTTATTCCTTTTTCATGCATGTTAATCGAAAGAATCTACCGTTGGATCTTCGGAATCACCATCGACAACTCCACCCATGATGACATCCTCATTAATAGGGCTCCACAAGGAGTCATCCTTACCTTTATGTGTTTTGTTTTCTAAGGAGAATTCATAGCCCAAACCAAATCCTTAGTTCTTTCCTTAGGCTTGGGAGGTGATCAGGGGTGTTTTATGTCCTCACCACTCCTCGTATCCCGCTGCATGTTAGTGAGCATAGAAAAACAATGCCGGACAAATAAATCATCAATGACATAGTGCAAGGCAATAGTCTCATCAATATGCTCATCATAGTTAAAGTGCACGAGAGGATTCTCTCTATAGCTCTCATATTCTTCCAAAATATCATCACTTATACTATCTTCCTCACTATCATCAAAAGTCACATCAAGGCAATTATCCTTATCCAACATGTGAGAGTTATCATGTTGAACATCTTCTTCACACAAGGTTATGCCTTTATAAACAAGAGAGAGAATAGGTGAATCATTCTTAAACTTGTAAATATCAAAACCAACTCTATCCATGTCATCGTCTAAGGTTAGTGTTCCCGAATGAACATCGATCTTAGTTCTTGATGTTTTGAGAAAATGTCTACCTAATAAAATTGAGGGTGTACCACCATCGTGCGCTACATCAAAGATATAGAAGTCGGCAAACTGAGGTGCCAAGTTTCCTGACTCAAATATCAAGATTCTTGATGCTCGAGAATGCCCTAGTCCCAAGATCTTCAATCTCTCACCTTGTACACTCTAAAAAAATGTCATGTTTCTTGGCCAATTGAGAGATTGCTTCAAATATTTCCTCTTGATCGGACTTATAGAGTGGGGCATTGTTGTTTGAAGGCCCTTCTCTCTTAGGATAGGGTTGAGGTGGAGCTTGTCTGCCTCGGTTTTACCCTTGCATTTGGTTATCCTCACACCAATAGAATTTAGGGTGATTGCAGTATCTCAGATTGAAGGTGTTTGCGTAAGGATCTTTCCTTTCTCATCTTTGGTTCCCATGGAACCCTTATTGTTGCCCCTTAGTAAACTCTGGCCAATTTTCACCATTTTTTAAATACAACGCCTTAACTTCCTCAAAGTCCTCCACCACTTGCGGGCACACATCCGTGTGATGATAAAGATTACAAACACCACGCACGTTAGCTTGTTTGACTCCCATTTTCATGAATTCTTTCATCATAGAGGCAAGAGCTTGGACTTGCTCCTCTAATTTCAGGGATTGGGATGATTCATCCATGGGCTTCACCTTAGACCATGTACCAAATTTTCTTATTCCGTTTGAAATCTCATGGAAGAGTGTCATTGCTTCCCTTGGGCTCTTGTTGGTGATCGTTCCATTACAAGCGGCATTAACCATATGCATGTCATCATCACACAATCTTTCGAAGAAATAGTATACCAAGTCTCCCTCCTTGAATGGATGATATAGAAAATTGGCCAACAATCTCTTGAAGTACTCCCAATACTCATAGAGGGACTCATTGATAAATTGAGAGAGATGTTGGAAAAATGTTTCTTCAATCCCGCAGACTTGTAAGCTGGAAAGTATTTCTCTAGAAAACATTGTTTTATATCCATCCATGAGGTGATACAACCGGGCAATAAATATTAAAACCAATCTTTGGCCGAATCTCTAAGTGAGAAGGGAAATGCCCTTAGATTGTAGTTTTCCTCCAAAACACCCGCTGGCTTTATGTTGGTAAAAATAGGTGGCATTCCAAGATATGCTTATTCGTATCTTCTTCAACCATCTCATGGAAAATTAGCAAGCAATGATTCATGTCGCTCTTTAGTTCACACATCACATTTGGTAGCAACGGAGGAAAGATGATGCAAAGCAGTTGATTCTCAAAGCTTGGATCCATTAACTCTCTCGAGGTACGGTTGTCCTTCGCCATTTGTTCTTTCTCAACGGATACCAAAAGTGGTTGTTTTGGAACTTCTGTCCTAGGTCTCCTCTTCTTTCCTCGCCTACTACCTATGCGATTCATTGGACTATGTAAAACTCCCAAGTTCTTGGCACCAGTATGTACCATAAACCGGGAATAAACAATAACCAATTAAAATAAACATTAGAAAACAAGGTTAGAAGTAACCGGAAACAACTGGAAAGCTCAACAACAAAAGCCAACAAAATCAAAATTAAAGACAACACTACTGACTCAACTAACACATTATGCAAGTTAAATACTAAACCATTGCCAGACGTTATTACGCAGGGCGTCAATCCTGGAATGGGTTGTGCTGAATGTGTTAGGCACGCCCCGCGTCACCCAGTGCGGGCCCTCAGCCGGGTCTTCATTTTCTCGTTTCACGCACCCCATCAGATGGAAACTTTTTTTCTCAGTACCTCAGCACGCCCCACACGATTCTTCATACCCCGTGGGTTGGTCTTGGCATTTTTGACTTGAAACGACATGGATTGTATAAAACGGAACGTCCCGCCCTCATACTTAGCTGGTTTTTGGTTGAAAAGATAGGAGGCTCATGCCCCATTTTGGCACAGCCTATGCTAGGTGATACGGTCTATGCCAAGGCCCCCTGATATGGGTCGTTCCAGTTGGTACGGGTCGTGCTAGCTTTTAGTTCGCGCCAGTCGTGGATGGTTCACATGGCTAAATTCTTCGCTCCGCTACGGGTAAACCGTTGGTCCAATTTGGGAGTTCTTATAGTCAATTTCATAGCGCTTAAGAAGAAAAATCCAATGGTTGCAACCTCAAGTGCTTATTCTTTTCGGATGTTTCCCAAAACTCCATGCAACCTCGAACAACGATCCCCCCATTTCTTCTTTGGCATTCTTGAACTTTGAATCTGCCTTTCTTAATCCCAAATCCTTCTACTACCACGATTTGGAGTTCTTGGCCTTTGATATACTACCATCCTTGTAAATGACCTTCAATATCTTCTACCATTTTTGCGAATACCATCAAATATCTACTACCACCCTCACGGATGGCCTTCCACCCAAAGAAAATGAAAAAGCACTCAAGGGCAACATACTAATAATATCAAAGAGGAATATCTAGGCACTCAGGAATAAAAATTGTTCATTAGTCTCAATTAAGTCTACAAAGCTTGGAATTTAGACAAGAAAATCAAAAGTGATTGTTTAAACCCTTTGTCGTGCAAACCTAATTAAAACTAGCAATAAACCAAAAAAGATGATAATAAATGTGTTAAATATAGCGGCTAACACATGCATAATGAGGTACATAAAATGGACCCCAATCCGCTTGAGCAAGGCAGTGGTCAATCACTCATAGGAGAGATCCTCCTTTCTAGTACCCGTTGCCTTCAAGGTTTATTGGGAGGTCATCCATCACATAATAGAACAACATGAGGTACCCATTGTTGGCTCCCACGTGCCTGATGGTAAAACATTTTAGTAAATCCACTCGTACATGGCTTTTGCTCGACTTTTAGCTTATTAATGTTGTAGTGCTTAGCCAAACTTGGGGTAGCTTCTACCCTACCAAAGTATTTCCTACCCATTGCAACCGGGAATAAGGGTGTGGCTTCAGTAACACTCTACAAATATTGTTGATGATAGATTTTTAATAGATCATCGGGATTATCATGCCTAAGTTTAGTTGGGTCGGTACACTAATTCCCTAAAACAACATTAATTGTGCACTTGGTGACAGTGACATTTTTTCGGTTCCCAATGGTTATATCACTATTCCCAATTTTTTTGCTTAAATTAGCATAGAATTGGACAACTTCATCAATATGAACACTCTCCTCTATAGTCATCAACTTTTTCTTTCCCTGGTTCATGAATTATCTAAGAATGTTACCTAGTGACAATTCTTCCTTATCAGCACTACGCACTATCTTAGGATTAGTGCACTTCCTCATACGAAGGAAATCAACATACCTCAGTTCGGCCCCGTCTTCGAAGAATTTCTTGCTAGAGCCGATCTCAACGTATGAAGAATGGCTACAGCTCTATGCATTCCCAAAATTCTCTTCCTCCTTATTCCCCTTATCCTCGACATGTTGAATTGGCTAGAAATTTTTGGGCTAAGGTTTAATTTAGGAAGTAAGGGTTTGGGGTTGTTCTTGCGATTAAAGGACAGGATGCAAATTTTGGAATTTTTTTTCAATATCCCCTTATTTTTCCAAGTTCATAAGAAAATCTACCCTTCACATGGACATGGAGGTTATTTTACAAACTTGGAAGAAAATTGGGTCAAAATAATCAAAGAACTGGCACTCTTACAAGTTCGGAAGACAATCTGCCTTTCACATTACGAATTCAGAAGCAAATTAGACTGAAATAATCAAAGAACCAGCCCACTTACGAGATTGGAAGTGAACTTGATGGGCATTCCCCAAAAAGAATTAAAATTATTTCAAAGGGTATAGTAAATTCCCACTTTGGGCTCGAATTCCCCCTTTTCCTTCCATGAAACCCACCCAGACCCTTCTACCAATTTCTCATCATGAAATCTTCTACAAAATTGATTTAATGTTTTCAAATACCAAAACTCTAGCCATGGGCTCTCCCTTTTGCTAAACACTCAATATTGTTCTAGCAAAATTTTCCTCACTTGTGCAAATATTTAGAAGATCATAGAGGTTGTTTGTTTGATTAAAAAAATCCACTACTAGTCGATTTCAAGGTAAGTCTACCATGCTCATATACAAATGTGATTTTTCTTTTATGCAGATTTTTAGAATGATTGTTGATGATCATATTTAAATTGTGTGTTTATGGTTATGTTATTAATGTAGTGAAAATTTGTCTTTGGATAATATTATGTATTATGATGTATTTTTTATCTAAGATCTCATCATAGTATTGAGCATTTATTCATTTGTGTTCATTTTAGGGTTCATCGAATTCAACGCAACGTTGATATATTACACATTAGGTTTTGTGTAGTGCAATGTCTAAGAAAGTGAGTTATGATGATTATTTAAGTTTGAGAGATAGAAATGCCAAACAACAGGTGATGAGGATGATGAGGACGAGGGTTCAGGGGAGGTGAGAATTGTGAAAACACATTTTAGAATGCTTGAACAGAGGATAGCTAAAAATGAATACACCCCCTTGGTTTTAAATGAAAATGGCACATGCTTGTTGGAAAACATGCTAAGTAGTCAAGTTGGGTTGGGAAGATGGGTCGGACAAGGGTAGACATTCATTATGATAATTGGCACGATGTGCCTAAAGATTACAAATCCACCCGTTGGACAGAGTGTAAGGTATATCTAAGTACTTGATTGCATGTTCTATATAATCCCTTCGTTTTCCCCAAAAAATGGATTTCTTTGTTGACTTGGTCATTTTATGTCACCATAGAGACCCTTTGAAATAGATTCCCTGGATATGGACGACTTAAAAAGGAAGACGATGTATATGTTTAAAAAATGGCGAGAACACAAATACTCATTATCAAGAGATTATAACTTCTCAAACGAAAAAGGTGATCGCCCATGGCTAACATACGTGCACATTAAACTGAAGAGTTGGGAGATCCACAAGAAATTAGAAAAATGTTAGTACTCTAAAAACCAACATATTAAATTAAGACTTTTTTAGTGTTGATGTGACATTGATTCGTACATTTGTCATAAGGTACGAGAGATGATAAAAAAAGAATTGCAAAGTTGGACATAACTCCGCATCAGATAAGTCATGGGGGTTATGGATTAGCTTCCCTCAAGTTGATAAAGGAGCAATTTGAATGAGATATTATATTGGCAATGGATCAGGGGATGACCCAAGGAAGAGGCTGGGGAATCGGTTGTTCCATTGGATGTCGATCAAATTGAACAGTGTTATCTGTTCCTAACATCTTGACAAAACAAGAAGGGTCAATATTAGAAGGATGAAGGGTTCAACTCGCGAAAAAAGTGGTACGATTACAATTCCTATGTTAAATATTAATGGCTATTTTGTTTCCCTTGTTAACAATGTTATATTTTTAAATCATCATGTTTTAATTGTCCTTGAACTTGGCTGAATTAAAAAAACATCAGAAAGAAGGAAAATTTGAACTTGGTTAAATTAAAACAATATCATAAAGAAGCACAATTCATACCAACCAGCAAGCACGATATTTTACCAAAAGTTACAGGAAAATCCGACCAACAAGACTATGCAATGGGAGTGGGTCGTCCATGACACAAAAGGAGGCTTTTGGAAATGCAAGCTCATATCATAAGGAAAAACCTCCGAGACTCTCCACTTTGAAAAATGAGGCCATTCTCCGAGACAAAAGGTTAGAGCAATAAGAAACCTTGATCTGCAAGTTAGTGAAGCATACCAGTCTTCCAGTGCCAGACAATCCAAATGATTTAACTAGAGATTTGGAGCCCCCATCGAGAGGATCTCACCACTTTTCGGGCGAGATTGAGGCGAACTAGAATCGATTACTACCTAGGGTGGTGATTGAAGATTCTTCCGACAGAACAATCATATCAACCGTAAAAAAGGTTAAAATAATTTATTTGTGAATAACATTCTTTTCTATGATGTTAATTGAACTAGGCATGATGTATTTCATGTAGGGTTCTCAACTATGTAAACCTTTCATAGGGGTTAGTGAACAGGCTACGCTGCTTCACGTTGCCGATGGTACTTTCTACGGATCGATGCAACATCATGATTCAATTCCAATAAGGGACAAAATCACAAGGATAACAGTAGAGAAGACCTCGGTGCACAATGCCAGTTTACGAATGCCCGAGGGAGATTATAAGAAGGTGGGAATCGCTCAATGAATTTTTCTTCTCTGGCCTCTCCGTCTAGTCTACGTCAATCCTATGATTGATGGTTATTTGAAAGTCAATCGGCCAACAAAACAACAATTGTACTGGCGGCTAACATTAAAAATACCCCCATCAAAAGGCCACAAATGGAAAAGGGGTTTCCTCCTTTCATCCAAGTTTTGTTGAATTGGATCAACGCACACCAACATAACTCAACGTACACATTTTTGGGAAGTGAATGTGTATTTGCTAGAAATCGAGCCGTCATTGCATTGTGGAGTGACCTCTATGAATTATAAGTTTGACCTAGTCAACCAAACAATATGTCCTTATTTCTATTGTAAGTGTGAGTTTAATTTTTATTTTTCCGCATGTATTTAAAAAAGTTGTGTTTTGTACATATTCTACTCTAATCATGTCCTTATTTCTATGTGTAAGGTACATGTATTTCTTTGCTAAAGGTTGGGTTGGGTAAATGTGTCCATTGATGACCCAAGGGATTTGGTGTTTGAAATAAAACCGGATCCATTACGTGCGCAAAAGCATTGGCCGAACGGATAATAAATTATTTATTGCACCTTCCATTGAAAGTCAATGTTCTCAAACTTAAACTGTCTCACATGTCATTCGATGTCTTATTTCGCCTTAGTATTTTTTTAATACACGTTTGCATGTAGTGATTATTGGAGATTAATTTTGATTGTCCCCGACGACAAATGTGAGTACTGGATGGATCCATTTCACTTTCAACATTTGCAAGCTTTTGTTGACATTTTAAAGAGTGCATTTGATGAGTTGAATATAACAAAGGGCTTACTCGAAGTCCAAATCATGGTATGATGTTTATTAATCCTTTACAAAAACATTATTGTTCTTGATTTTTGTCCACATAATCTTCTCCAAATATTTGTACAAGAGACAAGCAAAAACATGGGAGTGTGAGTACTACGTAATGTTATAAGCAGCGGAATGCGTTAAAGATATACGTTTGGATTACTTGGAAATTAACAAAATTGCGTATATTTTCAATAACAATGTGAAAAATTCAACTTCAAAACAATACTTAATCAAGGACAATTTCTATCATCTCCCAAAAAAATCCAAATGATTGTAAGTCGTATTCAGAATATGACATCAACATCGCATGAACTTGTTTGGCAAGACATTCAGTTCATGTCCAATCAGCAACTCCTGAATCACCTATTGTGGTACTATAACATATTTATCAACACTCGTGGCATGTATTGTGGGGAATATATTTTGACTTTTTTCTGTTCCTATCTAATAGATAGTTTTCATTAGCGTTGTCTGTAGATTTTTTATGAAACTATAATCATATTGTTGAGTGTTAGATAAACTTAAATATTTACATGTTTTTTGTGGAATACGATCTACGTGACTTCTATTCATATATATATATATAGAATAATACTAGCTTAGAAGTATATGTACATTTTTGTAAGCTATCCCAATGTATATGATGTGTATTTGAAATTATATTGGTGATTCGAGGGAAATGTATGGTGTTTTAGCTAGGAAATGAATTTTTACAATTGGAACTGAATTATCTTCCGGGACTGGAAGTTAATGGTGTCTATGTATTTGCATTTTTGCAAGACACGATTCTCTATTTTGAATCTGTAACCGTAATACCCAATTCATTTACTAACTGAGAACAACTGAAGTCAAAAACAAAAAATACATAGCTGAACTACCGTTTAGATTCGGAAACACACCCCGACGAAGGAACCTCTTTTACCGTTTCGATACTGGAGCTGTAGTTCCAAAGTCGGATCATGCATTAATGACTAAAGGAGTTCAAGGTCTTTAAACTTTGGAAGATAAAAATCAACGAAACATTTTCATCGTCTCAAAATCCAAATTTTGTCCAGAATACCACATGACGTAGGAAGTCATGTTCCCCCCTCAGACTGATTCCATGTACCTGAAGCTAATTACTTTTCTAGTACCGGAAACACATTTACCATCGAAGGAGTTGGTGTTGTTCCATTTTCGGAACGCTTTCAAAGGCGGTTCCAGGTTGTGTTCGAAGGTGGCAAAAAACCGCTTTCCCGAGTGTCCAACAAAGGCGGTTCTCGGAAGCTCCTTTGATCAAAGAGGATCAAAGTTAGGACCAGGGAAGTCATTTTGAAAGTTTCTCTTTGATCCAATATAACCTGTCTTTAATCCCCAATTTTACACTAGTGATATTTCATTTATCATCCTTGTATTACTTTTATTGATTGATACAGAACTGCCACAGTATTCACTCTTTCAAAGTGCTATAGTGTTAGAAATTAAATGGAGCTGGAATACGTACAGAGAATTGCGACTAAGTTTCTTTGGTTCAATCGGATGACGACACACTCCCTTATATATAATGGCTGTTATGTATCCAAATATGAAATTATCCATGAACAATGACCTTGAATGATTTGGATTCTGTTGAACTGAAATACTGAAATATTAGGGAAAAGTGCAGATAACGTAATCCTATAATTCTACCATATTATTATTTATTTTTTTAAAGTGACACTCCATCTCACATTTTAAGTAGTAATTTAATTATTTAATACTGATCAAAACTTCTTAGACTGAGTCTCTTGTTGGACCGATTAATTGTTAGAACGATCGTGAAAAACTCTGCTTCCATAATTTTTAGGGTTAAATTACAATTATATATACGTTGTAATACATTTAAAAAGTTTTTCAAAATTTCAGAAATCTTGTTGCAATAAATAAAAATAAACATCAAATATTTCATTAAAAAATGATCACGGTTGTCTAGCGGTTAGTCGGTATGAAACAAAATTGTGCGAATTTCATAACTTTGACCAGAAAACAATTGAATTAGCGTATACGTATAAATACTATAGAGTGATACCTTATTAAATTCATAATATCATATATTTTTTAAACATAAAATTTTCGCTAGTTTTAATTATTTTTAGTGAAACTATTAAGGATCAAACATTTTTCGAATGAACTGTTGAAAGTCAAAATGTGCCGGTTCAAAGGGATAGAGGGAATCATTTTTTCAAAAAATATACATAATGAATTTGATGAATAAAATTAAAATAATATTGATTATTAAAATTTATCTAAATTATTTGAGAAAGTCTCCTGTCAGACTGACTAACGATTAGACCAGAAAACCCTATTTCAAAAAATTTCAGGATTAATTATAATTATTTATATATTTTGAGACATTATAAAAATAATCAAATTTATAAAAATATCATTGTAATAAATAAAACTAAATATCAACTCACCATATATTAATTATATCAATTATAAAATAACCCCGTACAATAATTAATTGGTGTAAAACAAGTGTGAAATAATTGAAATTAGAAGGTTCTTAATATAGTAATATCTATGTTAGATAAGAGTTAATATCACTAATACAGATTAGAGTTATCGAATACTTTCCTTACAACAATTACTTAAAATGTTATAGTATTTTATAAAGTATGACTCAAACTTTTGAAAAGGGTTACACAAATATTGAAAAAATGTTACATGAATTTTTTTTTTAATAATTGCGGGGTGTATATAGGCTCCCCAAACCGAAAGCAGCGAACATAAATAGTTTGGCCTTAGCCGTTACATCAGAGAACAAAGTTTTATGTTAGGGAGAAATAGTACAAGCTTAACCAAGGC
>JAULKM010029254.1:0-29916 GCA_032355605.1 Rubia tinctorum | reverse complement strand
TTAGGTAACACTTTTCAATATTTATGTAACACTTTTCAAAGGTTTAAGTAACACTTTATAAACTATTGTAACATTTTAAATAAGTGTTGCAAAGAAAGTGTTACGATAACTCTAATTTGTAGTAGTATCCATTTTTCGATCTTCGGCTGCCGCCCATCCACCGAGTTCTCACGATCGTCACTGCCTTCCAGTCACCGTCGATCACTGATCGGATTTCTAAACGCAGCTTCTTTCACGCACAGCCGCTACTCCGTTCACGGGCCATTGCTACTCTGTTCACGGGCCACCGCGTTGCCATCATTCGCAGCTGGATCTGTTTGGCCTTGTCTCTCCTGTTCGCTGCTGCTGGTGCTATTCTTAAATCCACGCACGGAATTTAGCTCGATCATCCACAACAAATCACAAGTTTGTTGTGTGGTTGGTGCAATTTGATTCTTTCGTGCTTGGATCTGTTCCTGTTTGTTCCTGATGACGTCCTTCTAGCTTTCATCGTTGATCAGCTGCATCACCATCAAGTTTGATGAATCCTATTACTTTCATTGGCGTACTCATGTTACTTTTGTTTTACGTTCTTTATCTTTTCTTGGTTTTGTTGATGGATCTAAGAAGTGTCCAGATTTACGGATTGATGTAGCCTCTAAGGGATTCTCGGATGCTGAATCCTCTGCCAAGGCCTCCTCAAATGCTTATGATGCTTGGATTCAATTAGATCAGTAAATTTAGGCATTACTTTTTTCATACCTTGCTCCATTTGCTATGTCGGTTGTCGATGGTATAATGACATCCGCTCAGGTATGGGATGCTTTGGCTGCTAAATATCATAACAGTTCTCAGGCTCATCATCTTCATCTTCGTGATTGGTTGTACACCATTCGTGAAGAAGATCAATATATTCATCACCATTCCTCTTGCTTTAAGGCTTATCTTGATGAATTACGAGTTATGAGTGACACTCTTTTCAATGATGATATTTTTATGTTAATTTTTCAAGGCATGAATGATAAGTTTCCTCAATTTTCATTACGCAGTCAGATTATCAAAAGAGGTCCACAAGAATGAATCTTTGAATAACAATCAAGGGTTGCAAGCATAAACCCTAGGCTTTGGTTCTGGATCCCACTGGACTTGCCTAATTCGAGACGGTTCCAACGACACCGGCCTTGTCTGATTCTTACTCCGGACGCAAAAGCTATACTCAAAATCGTATCGAACCTTTACGGCAATCCATCGCTTCTTCAATCTTTGCCGCTATCTCCCTGCACCATTTCATCAGCTTAGATGATTATTGATTCTCCACCGAAGTTGTTTACTATTGTTTCTAATGCTGAAACTCTTGAGTTTTCTAATAAAGCTCGCTCGACTCCTTCTTCTGGATATGTTTCTGCTGCTTTTACTGCCTCACAGCAAGCATCTGGACAACCAGCCAATGGCAGAAGAGGGAACAAAAATTGGCATGGAAAGGTTGGCCTAGGCCTTGGAAGAAGTCCAGCTGGCCAATCACCGGCTCCAGACGGTGGCGGTCAACCTGCACAGGGTGGCCGTGATGGTGGCACTTAAATGTGCCAGTGGTGTTATTGTGCTTGTTATCTTGCTGAATACTGCTATAAGCTCTCTCACGTATCTCGCGATAACGTTGCCGATTCCGCAGATACAACTGAGCCACAACACTTCCTTCAATATAATGTTGCTTCTGATTGGTACATGGACTCCGGAGCTACCAATCACATGGCTGCTTCAAAATCCAACTTGGATAGCATTTCTCCTTATGATGGTAATCTTCGTGTTTATTTTGTCAATGGTTCTTCTTTGCATATTCCTCACGCTGAAAATTCCCAGATTTTTTATTCTCTTACTTTATCTGATGTCATGGTTGTTACGAATATTACCAAGAATTTACTATTTATCAACAAGTTAACCCGGGATTTGAATGTTGTTGTTTGTTTTGATGACAATTCTTCTACTATCTAGAACAAGGTTACCAAGGAGCTCTTGGGCCAAGGACACAGTGAGATGGATCTCTACATTTTAAATTATAGTGGTGCTGCTTTACTTTCTTTTGTTAATTCAAATAAATCCAAGGCCTCCTTTGAGATGTTGCATAGTCGTTTAGGATATGTTCCTTATTCTGTTATTTCATCTTTGAGTAGAACTGTTAATTTTTCTATTACTAGTTTACTAAGCCTCATTTATGTTTTCGTGTGAGATGGTTAAAGGAAAACATTTTTCTTTTAACGATCATTTAGAACTCGCACCATGCATATTTGATTTAGTACATTGTGATCTTTGGGGACCCCAACCTGTTGTTTCTTGAGCGATACAATTGCTATGTCATTTTTGTTGATGATTTTTCTCGATTTACTTGGTTATATCCTCTACGACAAAAGTCTGATTTCGTAGAGGCTTATATGCATTTTGAGGCTCTTGTTGAGAACTAGTTTTCTACCACCATTTAAGTATTTTTGAGTGATGGTGGAACCAAGTTTTTGAATTATCGTATGCGATCTCACTTTGCGTCTAAGGGAATTCATCACCAACTTTCTTATCCTTACACTCTAGAGAAAAATGGTTGTGCAAAGCGAAAGCATCGTCATATTACTGAGACAGGTCTGTCGATGCTCTTTCATTATGTCCTTCATTATTCATTTTGGTATGATGCTTTCTTTATAGCAGCCAACATCATCAACATGCTGCCTACTCCGGTTTTATCTACTCAATCTTCGCTCTCCATTATTTTTGTTACCATGCTTGACTACTCCAATTATCACCCATTTGGTTGTCGATTTTTCCCATATTTTTTTCCCTATGATACACATAAACGTCTTGTAAATTTTTGGGTTACAGTTCACAATACAAGGGTTATCACTTTTGTATCCTTTTATGAAGGAGTACGGCAGTCTTCATGCTCGATTTGATAAGATGTTTTTTCCAGCTACCCGTATTGATACTATCACTGAGGCACCATCACTTGATGTTTCTGCATTTTTGGAACCTTCGCCTGTGCATTCAGAGGTATTTGAGCAATCTTCTTCAACCGAAATACCCATTATTTTGGATAATTACGATTTACAATATGTACTGGGATCTCAGGGTTTATCTTTTGTTCATGTCGCCCGCACGTAGACCAGCAGCCAAGTCGGTAACCAACAACGTCAACCCACGCGCTGCATGCGCCCAAGTCGCTGCCAGCGCATTTAGCACATGCGCTGCACAGTTAGCACATGTGCTGCACAGTTTGATGAGATGTTTTTTCCAATTACCAATACTGGTACTGCCACCAATCCACCTTCACTTGATGTTTTTTCATTTTCAAAACCTTTGCCTGTGCCTTTAGAGGTGTTTAAGCCATCTTCTTTAGCTCTATTACCCATTATTTTGGATAATTCTGATTTACAGTCTGTACCGAGGGCTTCGGGTTTATTTGATTTTTTTTCATGTCCACCACACGCAGACTAGCAGCCCAGTCTGCAGCCAGCAACATTGACCCATATGCCAAACGAGCCATCACATGCGCCCAGCTCACCGCTAGCTCACCGTCAGCGCGTACAACTCAAGCACCACCAACAAAGCTGCCAACGCCACCAGCTGCGACTCTAGCAGTGAGACCTCTAGTCGTACCACCGTCAGCTGCCTCATCATCCTGCCGTCGCCAGCCGCTTATCCTGTGGGGGCGTCCACTGCCTCAAAGCTGCCGACCTTGGGTTTTGCAGCAACTATGACATTGGTTCTATCTTCTTGTCATTAGATGGCTACTTATTCTTGTAATGGCTCTCTCAGGTGAAAAGATTTTTCTGGCTATGTTATTTCTAGTTTACTGAGTGCTTTGTTTACAAAGATCGAGCCTCGAAGTCATTGCTCGGATATTAAGGACTTTGAATGGGTTGTTTCCATGGACTCTGACATGGAGGCTCTTCGCACTCGACAAACGTGGAATTCAGTTTCTCGTCCATCTAATGCAAATATTGTTGGCTCTAAATGGGTGTATCATTGAAGTATAAGGCTGATGGCCTGCTTGACTGGCATAAAGTGAGGTTAGTTGCTCATGGTTTTTTGCAATTGCTTGGTTTTAACTATGTCATACTTTTAGTCCTCTATTGAATGCTCCTAATATTCATACTATTTTTTCTCTGGCTATCACTCGTAACTGGAACTATGATAGCTGGATGTTAAGAATTCATTTTTAAATGGCGTTCTTGACTCTCCGGCTTATATGGAGTAGCTTGCTGGATACAAAGACCCCATGCGTCCAGATTGTTTGTCCTTCACGAAAAGTTATATATTGTTTTATGCAAGCTCCACGCGCTTGATTTTAGTGTTTTATCTCATTTTTATTGGTCCGGGGTTTGTATGCAGTTTCTCTGTTACATATTTATTTTCCTTTTCATAGGTTTCCTCTCTTCTATGTATGTTGGTATATGTTGATGACATTATTATTTCAAAAAAAAAATGGTCATCTTATTCAGAATTTTATTGATCGAATTAATCAGGAATTCAAGACTACCAATCTTGGCACTTTGCAGTATTTTTTGGGTTTGGAGGTTGTTCGTACTTTCGATGACTTATTCTTTGGTTAGGCTATATATGCTAAGGATATTTTAATGCGCGCTAAGATGAAGGATTTTGCACCTGTTGTCATTCCTTTTGTTACCTTATCGCAACATGTTAGCTCTTCTAGTAAGACGCTCGGAAATCCCACACTTTATCAATCTCTAGTTGGTGCACTTCAGCATCTATCGATTACACATTTTGATTTGTCCTATGCTGTGAACCTGGTCAGTCAATACATGCAGGCTCATACTAATGACATTTCCAAGCTGTTACAAGAATTTTGCACTACGTGCGTGGTAGTCTCCACTATGGTCTTTAGTTTCGTGCAAATTTGTCTGCTTTACCGGTTTTGGATTATTTTGATAATGGTTGGGCTCTTTGCATTGAAACTTATAGGTCTACATAAGGGTTATGCCATTTTCCTCGGTGGCAATTTGGTGTCTTAGAGTGCTAAAAAGCAACCTACAGTTTCTCGTTCTACTTCAGAATCAAAATTCTGGGCTATGGCAAATACGACTGCAGAATTAGCTTGGTTCATGAATTTTTTTTTTGGGATTTACTTGTATAAACTTGTGCTCCTCCTATTTTTTTGTGTGATAATAATAATGCCCTCTTTCTAGCTCAGAATCCAGTTTCGCATAAGAAAGCCAAACACATTTACATTGATTATCATTTTGTGTGTGGGATGGTGTCTTCGGGAAAGCTCAAGGTTGCTCATTTTCTAACGAACTTGCAACTTTCCGACATCTTTACGAAGGGATTACTTCGTCCACAGTTTGAGTTCTTACATTTAAATATTTGCATTGCGACCAGTCCTACGATTCGCTTGAGGAGCGCGGGGGGGGGGGGGGGGTTAATAGAATCAGGATAAGGAAAGAATACCCTGATTGGTTTTGTATACATCATTTTCCATATTTTTTCTAATTTATATGCCCTTTGTAGTCACTATATATATATATCAAAATAAAGGAAAATTATTTGTGGGTCTTACATTTTATCAAATGGCCTCATGACTTCTGCTTAGGTATTGAACGCTCTATCCACCAAGTATCAGAATAGTTCTCTTGCACGCCGTCTTCATCTTTGTGACTGTTTGATGAGCATTCGTCAAGATGATCTCTATATCCAGGTTATTATACTCGCTTTAATAATTGTCTTGATGAACTCCAAAATATGGGTGACACTGTTTCAAATAATGAGATTATCTTGCTGTTTTTTAATGTACGAATTCCTCTTTCTCTAAGTTCCCATCCGCTTGGATGATTATTGAACCTCCTCCAGAGCTTTTTTACTTTGGTGTTAAACAATAAGGTCGTCAATTCTCTCACAAAAATAGTTCAAATCCAACAAAAGGATTGGCGACTGTTGCTTTTACCGCCTCTTAACAGTCATCCATACAGTCAGCCTATGGCCGTAGGTGATGTTGCAACAACCGGCATGGCCATGGAGACTGTGTCCTAGTCATGGTGGTGGTGCCTATCAGTGCTAATGGTGTCATTGTCTAGGTCATCTTTCTACTTTTTTGTTGAAATATTTCTCATGTATCTCGCGATGACATTGCCAATTCCGTAGATACATCTCAGCCTCAGCTGAATCAATACTATAATATTCTTCCTGATTGGCACATGGACAGTGTTGCCTCCTATAATGATAATTTTCGTGTTTATTTTGGCAATGGTTCCTTTCTAAATGTTTTGATACTGGCAATTCACAGGTTTATGATTTTGTTACTTTATCTGATGTCTTTGTGGTTCCAAATATCACCAAGAATTTATTGTCTATCAGCAAGCTAACCCAGGATTTTAATGATGTTGTCTATTTTGATAATCATTGTTTTACTATTCAGAACAAGGTTACTAAGGAGCTCGTGGGTTTAGGACGCAGTGAGAGGAGTCTCTACGTTTTAGATTATGGTTGTGCTACTTTAGTTTTTTTGTCAATTCAGTTAAAGCCAAAGCATTATTTGAACTATGGCATAGTCATTTAGAACATGTTCTTTTTCCTTTTATTTCATTTTTAATTTGGAATGGTTGTTTATTTGTTAGAAGTTTGCTGCTTAAGCCTAATTTGTGTTCTTGCTAACTGAAAACATATTTCTTTTAATGATAATTTAAAACGTGCACCTCAGACACTTGATTTAGTTCAATGTGATCTTTGGGGACCCTCTCCTATTATCTTTCGAGCAGGGTTTTCTTATTACTTCATTTTTGTTGATGATTTTTCTCGGTTCACCTGGTTTTTTTCCTTTGGAACATAAGTCTGATTTCGTAAAGGCATCTCTTCATTTTAAGGCTCTAGTTGATGGTGGCACAGAGTTTTCTAGAGTGATGGTGGCACAGAGTTTCTCGACCATCGAATGCAATCAAATTTTGCATCCAAGGGAATTCATCATCAGCTTTCATGTCCATACACTCCAGAGTAAAATGGTCATGCAGACTGGAAACATCGTCAAATTAGTGAGACATGATTATTGTTGTTATTTCATTCCACACTTTATCATTCTTTATGGTATAGTAATTTCTCTACCGCAACATATCATCAACAAGCTGCCTACGCCGATTTTGTCTAGTCAGTCTCGGCTCTTTGTTATTTTTAGTGTGACTCCCGATTACTAAAATTTTCATCAATTATACTGTCGAGTTTTTTTCGTATATGAACTGTTATGCTTTTCATATAAGAATTATCGCTATTTTGATCATGGAAGAAGAAGGAATACATCACTTTTCATGGTCAATTTAATAAGCTTTTTCCCCCATCACACGTACAGGCTCTGCAACTGTGCCACTGTCAATTTTCTTTTCAGCATTTTTGGAACCTTTGTGCCTTTGAAAGTCTTTGAACCCTCTACATCAATTGTTTTGATCATTCCTTCTTGATGATTCTTATTTTCCATCTGTACCAGGAGCTGCACCAGTGCCTGAACCTGTCTTTATCCGCTGGCCATCAAAACTACAGCTCAGCTTGCATTGCATCTGCACACGCTGCATCTGAGCTCACCTACGCATGCACATCAGTTCCACGCACCATTGACCCCACCTCCAGCTTCACTCGGTACGTTGCCGCAGGGTTTGCAGCGTCCTTCCAGCATGCCAATATCACCATCCGTGACTCATATGCCAGGTATGGGCTATACGCCATCGCCATGTCCGTCGCATGAGCCCATCTCTTGCTTTCATATGGGAACTTGTTCTTGCACTGGCTCTCTCAGGTACAAGTATTTTTCTAATTAGAATTTTTTGACTCATTAAGTGATTTATTTGCTAAGACTTAGCCACAGAGTTATCGCTCGGCTGTTAAGGATCCTGAATGGGTTGCAACCATGATTTCTGAGATGGATGTGCTTCGCACTTAGTAGATGTGGGATTTAGTTCCCTGTCCTCCTCATATTAATTTTGTTGGTTCAAAATGAGTGTTTCATTTGAAATACAATGTTGATGGCTCGCTTGATCATAAAAAAGTGAGACTTGATGCGCAAGGTTTTTTACAGCTTCCAAGTTTTGATTATGATCATACTTTTAGTCTTGTTGTGAAGGCATCTACAATTCATACTGTTAAATATTTTGATAATCTTTGTAAATGACCGCTACGTCAACTTGATGTTAAAAATGCATTTTAAATGGTGTTCTTAACTCACCGATTTACATACAGTAGCCAGTTGGATACAAAGAACCTTTGCGCTCATATTATGTTTGTTGTCTTTACAATACCATTTATGGTTTGAAGCAAGCTCCCTGTGCTTGGTTTCAAAATTTTAGTTTTCTCTTGGTGTCCTGGGTTTTGTGTATAGCTCATCGAATACATTTTTTTCCACATGGTGCCTCTCTGCTTTATTTACTGGTTTATGTTAATGATATTATTCTTACTGGCAATGATGGTTCACTCATTTAAAATTTTATTGATAGTTTGAATTGTGAATTTAAGATCATCGATCTTGGCACTCAACAATATTTTTTGATTTGGAGGTTGTCCCTAATCTCGACAGTTTATTCCTTAGGTAGGAAATATATGCGAAAGACATTCTTCTGCGCGGAGGGGTGCAGGATTTGGCACCTTTTTCTATTCCCCTTGTGGATTTTTCGCAGCTTCTCAACTCCTAAAGTAATTTGTTATGGAGTCCCACTCTGTATTGGTCCTTAGTTGGCACACTTCAGTATCCGTTAATTACACGTCCTAACTTGTCTTATGCTACCAATACAGCCAGCTCACGCAGGCTCTTACTGAGGACAATATTCAAGCTGTCACATGAATGTTTCATTGAGTACGTGGTACTCTTCCCTATGGTATCTTTTTTGGTTCAAATCCGCCCACTTTCCAGTACTTGGCTATTATGATGCCGATTAGGCTCATTGTATAGATAATCGCAAGTCTACATATGGTTATGCTATTTTTTTGAAGGTAACATGGTGTCTTTGAGTGCTAAGAATCAACCTATGGTCTCTTGTTCTAGTTCAGAATCAAAATATCATGCTATGGTTAATACTGCTGTGGAGATAGCTTGGTTGATGAATCTTCTTTGGAATTTACGTGTATCAACTCGTGTTCCTCCCATTCTACTATGTGATAACAACAATGGCTCAAAATCTAGTTTCACCCAAGAGGGCCAAGCACATTGATATTGACTATAATTTTGTGTGTGAGATGGTGCCTACTGGAAAGCTCAAGGTTTCTCATGCTTCGTTTGATCTTCAACTTGCTATCATCTTTTACAAAGGGCTTATCGCTTCCTCAGTTTGAGTTCTTATATTCCAAACTTCGTGTTTCTAGAAATTCTACACTTTGCTTGAGGGGGAGGAGGAGGGGAGAATAGAGATATAGATGGAATAGAAGTACGATAAGAAAGGAATTCATTTTCTGATTCATTTTGTAATATCCTGTTCATATTTGTTTGTACTTTGCATACATACCTATATGTGTGTGTGTATTTTTATATGTGTATATATTTATATATCTCAATACTCACAGCATTTGTACGTCCAGTACATAGGTGAACATTCGAAGTTGAAATTTTCGAGGCATATACCACCACCTCCTTCTACATGAAGGCATTCACCACCACCGTGTAATTTTTGTTGTTGTATGATAGTAGTAAGACATGCACAATCATTGTATTCTACGAGAAGGTGGTTTTCTTTCGTGATTGGTTAGGTTGTAAGATTATTTTGAAAGTCTTTATGATTTATGCCCCATTTTCTTATTATAGTTCTGAGAGCAAAAAAACAAACTAAAATAATCTTTTCTATTGTCCTTCCAATATCATAACACTTTTATTAAATTTTCAATTAAAATCATTTACAATTAGATAGTTCATGGAATTGAACACGAAATTGGGATCGAATATAGAAGCTATGGCTTCTAATTCTTTGTTCACGTGTGATTGAAGTCTCAAATTTGGAAATGCATTAGGAAAATAAGGTAAATGACTGTGTTGTAAACCAATTGAAGGATGTGAAGACAAAACTAGTGATAAGTTCAAGTTGTGGAGATGAAAAGATAACTAGCGCAACAAATTACCTTGTTTTAGAACATATCATCCACAAAAAAATACATTCTTCAAAAGACATTATTCCGTACTTGGCAGCATTATAACTATTTAGAAATACAAATCTAGATAGATTTCCAAAATTGTGATCATTACCATGTCTCTCCGCACACCTAGTTGCCTTGACACTCTTTTCAGTTTCATGAATCATTTTCCTCAATTGTATTATCTTCTTCACATTCCCTTTCATTTTTTGTACAAGTCTACCATGAATGAGGTATTGTCATATTCACCTATTATTGTGAGCATTTGCATCAGTGTAAGCAGACAAATACCGAGCTGATGTGGCAGAGAAGAATATCCATGAGTGGAACATCCTTTGAGATATCTAGCAATATGAAAAGCAGCCTTCCAGTGATGACCAGTAGGTTTTTGCACAAAAGGACTCGGTTGATGTACTGATAATGTATTATTAGGTCTAGTGTATGAAAAATATAAGAGTCTTCCAATGAGCCTCCTTTATTGACCTGGATCATGTAACAAAGGTGAAGTATCATCTTCAACCTACCAAGAAACTGGAAGTGAGGCTGATACTGCATTACAATCAGTCAATTGAAGATCACTGATCAAATCAGTGCTATTCTTGTTCTGACTCAGAAAAATCCCATTCTTAGATCTATCAACTTCTATGCCTAAAAAGTACTTAGCATATCCCGGATCCTTGATGATTAAAAGATCATGTAAATAGTCCTTAAATGTCTGAATTTCATCCCTTGAGTCCCATGCAATTAGGACATCATCAACATAGATCAATAGTAAAATGCTGTATTGAGCAGCCTTCTTAATGAATAAGGAATGATCATGCTTTGATTGCTCGAATACATATAAGATTAAGTGCTTAGTGAACTCAGTATTCCATTCTCTAGAAGTCTGCTTCAAACCATACAAAGATCTTCTTAGCCTGCAGACCTGACCATGTAATGCTCTATCATAACCCTGTGGTGGTTTCATGTATAGCTCCTCAGATATATATCCATGAATAAAAGCATTATTTATATCTATCTAATGCAAGCATGAATAAAATAATTATTGATATCTTTAATGAAGTTATTGCCAGCAGTAATCTAATAGTAACTTTCTTAGCAACTGGTGAAAAAGAATCAAAGTAATCAACAACTTCAATCTTAGAGAAGTCTTTTGCATTAAACCTGGATTTATACCCCTCCACTGATCCATCTGCCCTACATTTAACTTTGTAAACCCACTTGCAACCAATAGGTTTCTTTCTTGCAGGCAAATTAACTAAATCCCAGGTGTGAATAGATTCAAGAGAATCTAATTCATCCTACTTAGCCTTAACCCAATGCTGATTGCTGCATGCCTGATTCTATGATTGAGGTTCATGGATTCCTAACGGTTGTGACATAAAACTCATATGTGTAGAAGAAAAAGTAGGAATGCAAACATCAGAAGTAAGAACATTGCTGACAATAAAATTATTCATCTAATAAGGTTTAGATATGATCCTAGTACTTTGTCTAGGTGAAGTAAGAATGCGTGTATCATGTCTGTCAGGACTGGCACTAGTATCAGGAGATGGAGTTTTCATGATTACGTGGACAACAATGTATGAAATTATCAGAAATGTGATCATTGTTTGGTTCAATATGATATGAATTAGATGATACATTTTGATAAGGTATATCAGGGAATGATGTAAGATCATAAGGTGAAATTGGTAGCATCACAGTCTTATGATCAGTATTGTGATCATGGACTGAAGTATCAGAAGTTTTATAAGAGAAAATATTATTATAGAATACAACATCTCTAACAAAGAATATTATTTTATTCTGAAGATTATAGACCTTGTAACCATTCTGAGTGGTTAAATATCCTAATAAGATGCAAGGCACTGATATTGGACTAAATTTATATTTATCTGGACTGAGGTTTGTGGCATAGCAAGCAGCTAAACACTTGCATTTGAGAAATGTCAGGAGGTTTTTGAAATTGAACTTCATATGGATATTTCCAGTTTAAAACTGAAGAAGGAAATATGTTCATGATGTAAGTGGTTGTGAGAACTGATTCTCCCCAGATTATTAAAGGTATATTTGACTGATGCATAAGGGATCTTTCTATTTGGAGAATAGTTCTATGATTCCTTTCAAATACACCGTTATGTTGTGATGAGTATGAAAATGATATCTGATGAACAATTCCTAAGGAAGCAAAGAACTATGAATAGATCTTATTGACAAACACACTGCCATTATCAATTCCGATCCTTTTAATTCTAGCATTGTATTAAGTTTACAACATATAAACAAAGTCTTTAATGATGAAAGGAACTTGATATTTATTTTTGATCAGAAAAGTCTAGGTTGCTCTATTGAAATCATTCACAATGGTTAAGAATGATTGTGATCCATTACTAGTTTTGACCCTAAAGGGCACCCATAAATCCATATGAAGTGTATCAAATGGAATAGAACAACGATCAGCTTTATTAGGAAAGGATAATCTGGTCTGTTTAGAAATAGGGCAAGTGGTGCACATTTCATTCATAGATGGAAGATTCATATGCTTTAGTACAATATCAGTAGGATTACCTAGCTTATTATGTAAAATTTCCATATCAACATCTGCAATGCTATGTACAGAACTAAGGGAAGAATGAACTATTAGATTATCTAACTAAACTGAAGCTAGAGATTTCTTGAAGACTTCAATTTAAAATGACTTCTTTTTCTGAATGTAAAGGCCATTTGTCTTAGTAGCAACCCCTAAGAATGAGTTATTCGTGTGGCCTTGTATGATGCACACATGAGGATAAAAGGTGAGAAAAACTCTAGAATCTTATGTTAATCTTTGAACTTAAAGACGGTTAAACTTGAACTTCTTGACAAACAAACAATTGATCAGTTTAATCTATTTGTTCAGTTTAACATAACCTATGGCATTTATGAATGCCTTTGAGTGATTAGGTAAAAAGAATTGGAGTTTTATGTATAGCTGGATTAAGTGTTTGAAATAAAGAAAGATTACTACAAATATGTGAAGTAGCACCACTGTCTCAAACCCAATAATTACTCTCAAAATAGGTAGCGGTATTAGCAAAATGAATAATATGGATACATGAAAAATCCAGATGAGCAAAGTTCATGTTTGTAGATTCATCACCTTGTTGATTTCCTTTTCTTTTGATCAATTTTTCAAACTCCATCTAAATCATGATTGCAATCATTGCCTGCATGTTCCCCATAGTTTTATTTTCTCCAACCTCAAAAGATGATCCAGATCCAGCCCAGTCAGTTTCATCTCCAAATCCGGAAGCATTTACTGCATTAGCATAAGGTTTATTCTTCACCTTGCTTTTATCTGGCAACCATTCAGGATAACCATTCAATTTGAAGCAAAATTCCTTTAAATGTCCATTCCTATAACAATAATCACATTTGAGCAGCTTCTTTGCTTCAGCATCTTTCTTCTTCTGCACAAACTTCCATTTACTGATCTGTCCTCCACCCTGCTTTACAAGTATTGCAGCTGATTTATTCATTCCCTCCATCCGGTTGGTCTGCACATTTCTTTGCTGTTGTTTCTTACTAAACGGAGGATAAGTATTTCCAATAGTTTGTAAATATCTATGACCAGCATCTGATCCCTATGAGCATCATATTCATCATTTAAACCAGACATAAACTGTTGCAGTCTATCTTGATTAGCTTTCATTTCTAGTTTCTTAGAAAATCTACAGTTGCATTGACAATGACAACAAGTGCATTTAAGTCTGGGTATAGTCACATCAATTTTATCCCAAGCTTATTTCAGGTTAGAGAAATACTGAGCAATTGAATCACTACTTTGTTTGATCTCAATCAAATTGCTCATCAGTTGATAATAGAGAGGTCCATGACTAACTACATAGCTCTTTTCAACTTCATCCCATAGTTTCTTTTCACCAGGATGAAATACAAAGCTTCTTTCAATATCTCAACTAATTGAGTTCCTAATCCATGAGACATCTATCGAATTAGCCTTCATCTAGATCTGTAGCATTGGAGAATAAGCAGCAGGCTAGCACTTTTCCTGTGATTAACTTCAATTTTCCTCTTGCCTAGAGAGCTGTGATCATAACTTCTCTCCAAATCACAAAGTTTCTCTCTGTCAAGAGATCTGAAACTATCACAAGGCTAGAATGATCTGAAGATGTGAGTAGTAATGGATCATCAAGTTTGATTCTCACAAATCAATCAGTGTCAGCATCATGGGGATAATTTCCTCCTTCACCATTTACTGATCCAGCGCTCATTCTGAATCAAAAATACCAAGATTTGTGGAGGTTTGTCAAGGATTATTTAATCGAGAGCCTAAGTAGCTTGGATGCCATGAAGATATCATGGCTAATCAGATTAGGAACTAGCTCAGAAGAGCTCAAAATTATAAGAACAATACTGACAAACTTCAGCAAAGACAACTGAGGGGAAATAATTTGATTAACTTAATAAAAAATGACATGATCAGCTCATATATATACACATATCAAGCTCTAACTGCCTAACAAACTAAGCACCTAAAGAGTTGTACTAGTTTCCTAACTGACAAAAAAAGGAGTTACAAACATTGATCATACAAGATCAGTTTCTGAAATCTAACTCCACCGGCATCATTAAAGATTTGGTGCCAAAAATCATTTCTGAGCTGCCAATTCTTCTCCTATTTTCTGATCTTCATGCTTGTATTTCAGCTCGGATTCTTGCTTGGAGCTCAAGATATTATATTCCTTCACTTTCAAATAGCAAGGTCATATTTCATTAACATGAAGTCAGAAGTGATGCAGAGTTACAACAATAAAAAAATGAAAAAGGAGGGATAAAAGTCATAAAACTTGGGGACCAGAGTTGAACTTCATATATGAAAATGGAGCTGTTAAAACAGAGCTAAACTTAACAGTATAAACTTAACAACACTCATTTCTTGTCATTTATGAAACAGACTTAACATCACTAATAGTTGCAACAATAATGAACATTCGTTTTCATGAATATATAGTTATAAAACTCAGTGACCAAAAGAGGGGAAACAGAGCAGCAAAAAAATTTAAATTAAAGCAAAAGATGAATGAATTTCAAATCTAATTCCATCAAAATTAACAATCAATCACGTTCAGGAAAACCCCAAAGGAAAAATTAACACAAAATTATTGGACAAAAAAGGTAAATGAAATTAACATGTTCGACAACGATAAGGAAAACAAAGGCAACAAAATCTGCTTACCGCATTGAAGGGGATGCAGGCAACGAAGGCAACATAGGTAGCAAAGTTGATGGAGTGAAGGCAGTTGTATACCGATCATGATGGGTGGAGAAGAGAATGCATTGGGGGTATTCTTGGAAATAATGAAGAGAATTTAAAAAAAAGCCTAGCTCTTTTTAGAAGTTTGTCTACCCAAACTTCTGGTTTTCCTTAAAATCAACTTCTACCTTTTTAAAAAGCACTTAATTTACAAGTTACTAAACACAAAAAATGATTGGGCTTATAAGCACAGCAGGTAAAAGGCCTTTCAAAACAGAGTCTAAGAGTGGCAATTCCCTCTACTTTCAATTTTCTTATCTTTCTAAGTGGTTTGTTGCTCTTTTTTGTACATGCAACTTTCAATAATTTAGCATATAAAGGCACATCTTCAATTAAGTCTAATAGTGGAACGCTTACCTCAACCTTCTAGCTAATTTTCCAGATATTCTTGTCATTGGTTATCGCATTTGGCCTTCCCCTAAGTGTATTTGGGAAAGATGGTGGGAGGTTTACCCACACCTTGGGTGTTGGAATCTCCTTGATGGGCTCCTCCACAACCAATTCCCGCTCCTTCGAGTTGGTTTAGTTACATTCTATGCTCAAGCCATATTCTTGTAGGATTCCTTCTCGGGTTCACGCACGTCCTTCCCGCTTCTTAGTTTCAAAGCGCTCACATTCCTCAGATTAATCTCCATTTGGGGAGGAAGCTTTCCAGACTCCTTGAATTCAAGTCGGCTTACTGAGGTGGAAAATTTTCCATCTTGAACCTCAAGATTTTTAATGTTCGAGAATGCCCTAGTTCCGAGATCTTCAATCTCTCGCCTAGTGTGCTCCGCGAAGACATCTTGCTTCTTAGTCAATTGAGAGATTGCATCAAGGATTTCCTCTTGGTTCAACTTGTAAAGTGAGGAATTGTTGTTGGAATGCCCTTCTCCCCTTGGATAAGGTTGAGATGGGGCTCGTCTTCCTCGGCTGTACCATTGAATTTGGTTCTCCTCATGCCAACGAAAGTTGTGGTGATCGCGGTATCTTGGGTTGAAGGTAGTTGCATAGGGATCTTGACTTTATCCTGCTTGGTTCCCCCAGATCCCTTATTGTTGCCCCTAGCAAACTGTGGCCTATTTCCACAATTGTTGAACTCCAATGCCTTAACTTCTTCTAAATTCTCCGCCACTTGTGGACAAGAAGTTGTGTGATGATCAAGATTTCAAACGATGCACACTTTCTCTTGTTGCACTCCCCTTTTTATGAGCTCTTCGATCATAGAAGCAAGAGCTTGGACTTTCTCCTCTAACTTAAGGGATTTAGAATGTTCTTCCACTGGCTTCACCCTAGATTGTGTACCAAATTCCCTTGTACCATTTTTCATCTCTTCGATCCCTTGGGCTCCTATTGGTGATTGAGACTTTGCAAGCGGTGTTCACCATACATATATCTTCATTGAACAAACCTTTAAAGAAATAGAAACCAAGTCTCCTTCCTTGAATGAATGATACAGACAGCTTGCCAACAATCTCTTGAACCGTTCCCAATACTCATAGAGGGACTTATTAGAAAATTGAGGGATATTGGACAACTTATTCTTCCACCTCGCAGACTTCGAAGCTTGGAAGTACTTTCTTAAAAATCAGCGCTTTATATCCATACATGATGTAATGCAATCGGGAGGAAGATAATACAATCAATATTTGGTCAAATCCGAAAGTGAAAAGGGAAACAACTTCAGATTGTAATCTTCCTCCAAGACTCCTGTAGGCTTCATTTTGGTACACACTAGGTGGAATTCCAAAAGATACTTGTCGGGATCCTCTCCGGCCATCCCATGGAAAGTAGACAAGCAATGGATCATCCCACTCTTCAGTTCACATGTAACATTAGGCGATAAAGGTGGGAAGATGATGTAGAGGGGTTGATTATCTAAGTTTGGAGCCATTAACTCCCAAAAATTGTGGTTATCCCCCACCATTTCTCATCTCTCTTCAATCACAATAACCGGTTCCCATGGAACCTCCTGTCTAGTCCTCTTTTTCCTTCTTCCCTTACCACCTGTATATTCCGTTAGACAATGTAAGACTCCCAAATTATTGGTACTTATATGTACCATAAACTTGGAGCGAATAATACCCAACTAAGAAAACAAATAGCAGAAAAGTCAGAAGTAATAAGGTACCAATCAAAGAAGCTCAACAACTAGAAACCAACGAAAAATGAAAACAAAAACAAAAACAACTACTCTACTAACACACTATGCAAGCTAATCACTAGACCATTAAACTAACATCCCCGACAAAGGAGCCAACATTTTACCAGCCCCCTCCCAAGTGTAGTTAAATACACAAGAGGAGGTTGTCTATGTTTTAAAGTTCGAAGATAAAATTTATAGATTGCTCCAGTTCCTACAACTATGCTACCAAGAATGGTAGATTGTGAAAAGTGCCGGGTTGTCCACAAAGATGTTAGTAATTGAATAACCAGCTATGCATAACCATGATCTGGTCGTCAATCTGATCACGTGATAGGAATAAATAGTGTTGTTAAAACAACCGTTTGGGGTGGGGGATATTTTCAACTAACAACTAATAGCATGTTGAACGAGATAAACTATATAAACTAGCACTTGTGGGTATTTGCATAACATGATCGATAAATGGCTCTTATCATTGATTCATTCACATATGAGAATATAAACCTATCTTATGCCTACGTCACATAGTGTGAAGATAGCCAGATATTTCCCTTATCTGTCACACAAGGTACTACCACTAATACATGCTTATCTCATCGTCCCTGTAATTAGGGATATGCTCTAATCCAGTGACTTCGCAGACCATCCCCATCATCTTACTCTAAATGCTAATGCACTCTTTCTTAGAGGAACAAAGCCCTCCTAAATGAGCAATACACCGCTTAGTTTACAATCGTTAGATATGAAAGTAAGGGCATTACATCCTAGACACTCCACTATGGATCTCAATCCCTAGGCCTAGAGAAGCAAAGGAAATTGATACCTTGTGATGAGTCCAAAGTTGGTATGATCTTGTGATTTTTCCAAGTCGGCACAACCCTAGTTGCTACAAACTATCATGCTCGTCTATCAGGGTTAGTCAAGATTTTCCCCTTGTTGGGATTTTCTGAATCGACTGCCCAACATGTGATTCCTTTGAAATGACTATCCAATTAGAATTATGGTTTAACAAATGCAAGGATATTCTCAACAAGGTAACATGAATGCACTCATTCTCATCTGTGTTCTTGAACCTAATCCATAATTCTAACACTCCCAAGATAGCAATGAAATCTAGCACGATATTACATTACCATACATATATGGTGCATCATAATAATGATATAGCATAAATCTCCAAAGAAGGTAAAATACAAATCAAGCACAATTATTCATAGGAATAAAGATAGGAGAATTTTAATCTCAAAAAGCCATAAATCAATTCATGAATACAAATAATACCCCAAGCTTAATTAACTACTGCTTAAGTATTGAACCCAAATATTTCATGGGATTCAATGCCTTTGTGTTAAAAGGAAATAAAAAGATGAAAAGAGAAAGAACCTAGAGAGAAGTGAGGGTGTTTTCTTTTTTTAGCCTACTCTTAAAGTGAAAATATGAATATAAACTTAAACCCTAGTAGACAAAGGTCTATATATAGTAATATGGAATTGAGCCTAAAAACAGGCCCTAAATAGTCCAAAAATCCTAACAGCCACAATTGATAATGGGATAGAATGTTGCACGGCCCGTGCCGGCCGAAAAGGCCTCGTGTTAGCTCGGTATGTCAACCCCTTGAATGGGCCATAGCTCGTGCCAGTGTGGGCCACCAAAATTGGCACGGGCCATTCCCCTTGTGTTGACGCGGTCCATGTCAGCTGGTATGGACCGTCAACCGGATACTCATTTTGCTCAGTTTCTTGGCACGACCCACTTATTATTCACACCTTGTAAGCTGGTCTTGACATTTGCAGCTGGAAACGGCATGGGCCGTGTAAAAAAACCATCCTGCACCTATACTTATTCATTTTTGGAGTGAAAAGGGTTTCTTGGAGTGCACGACCATCTAGAATGAGCACAGTCCGTGATGGAACTTGTCACAACCCCTGTAGGTTGGAATGAGCCTACAAGGGCCGTGTCGCTTGGCCCGTGCCGGCCACTGCTTGTTCGGTCGACTGACTTGTTTGCTCCGTTACGGATGAACAATTGGTCCAATTTGAGAGTTCTTGTAGTTAATTTTTTAGTGCTCTAGAAGAAGAATCCAATGGTGCTACCCTTAAGGGCTGGTTATTCTCAAATATTTACTCTAACTTTGTGCATCTCTTGGACAAAAATTCTTCTATTTTGGACTCGATCTTTGTGAACTCTAAATCCACCTTTCTCGGTCCCAATTCCATCTACTACAATGCATTAAGGTCCATAGGATTCAATCTACTATCATCCTTGTGGATAGCCTTCAAAAGCTTCTACCACCATTGTGGTGGCCTTCTACAAATGATATAAAAATAAGTACTCACGAGTAACCTAATAATGAGATAAAAAAAAGGAAGATCTAGGCGCTCGTGAATACAAAGTGTGCATTAGTTCTTATTAAGTCTACAAAACTTGGGATTTATACAAGAAAACAAATAATGGTCGCCTGAACCCTTTGTTGTGCAAACCTAACAAAAACTTGCAATCAACTAAACAAAACATGAAAATAAATGTGTCAAATGCATTGCCTAACGCATGCTATACGTTGCAAATCAACTTTCAGCGTGCAACGTAAGCAAGGTAGGTTGAATACAATTAATGTTTCAATTTCATGTCAACATCATATTTTAATATATTCTAACATGTATTTTCAATAATTTTTATAGTTTTATTGGTTCCTTGCATTCTCATTCTTTCCTACATAAATTGTACAACAATTTATGTTCGTATAATATGTAAGCATTTCACGAGCTATGGAACATTATGTAACACGTAACAGTTATCGACAAATAAATGTTTGTTTAATCAAATGTTAAATGTTATGATATTGTACAAGAACCGATGTCTTCGAGAATAATCTGTGATATTGCACAAACCTGTGAAGTGACAAAAAATTACCGACGTCACATAAACCGACAACTTTTTTTTTGCAACGTCGCCCATGCAAGACGACATCGTATTTGATAGCCTTTCAAGTCAGCAGGAATACGACGATGGTGTCCTAGAGCATACGATGTTTCTAACCATGATCCTTGATGTTTCTATCATTTATCCGTGACTTCGACATTGACAGTGTCGCAGCAGTTGCAGTCTCCTCGCCTGGCTTCTTGCTATCATCGATGTCGCTCCATATGCACATTGATGTCACTTTGAACGATGTCACAGCTACGAACTCCAATCTTTGTCATCTTGCTTGAACCAACATTGCTCACAAATATGCCAACGTCGGTCCAAAACCAAGGTAAATGTACTTTTTTACCTCGGTTCTGAACCCAGATAAAAATAATGTACTTTTTACTATAGCGGTATTTACCTCAGTTTTTTTGGGACTGAAAACCCAGGTAAAAAGGCATGTAGAACCAAGGTAATAGGTTTTTTTTGTAGTGAAAAGGTGTGAGCTTAGCATTCTCTTTTAGATGCTATTGAAGAAATTCCCATTTATGCTAGATTCTTGAAAAATACATGTACTAGGAAAATAGCCAAACCAATTATGAAAGTAGGAAAGCTAAAAATTGGAGGGATACTCACTTTGCATTATAAAAGCCTACCACGTAAATGTGGTGATCCCGTCATGTTTTCCATTCCTGTAGACTCAGGAGATAAAATGGTTAAAAATACAATGATAAACTTAGGGGCTTCTATAAATGTCATACCTTTTGCCCTATATAATGATCTAAACCTAGGACACTTGCAATAAACTAGTTCTAAGGGGGTAGTTAAAGAATTTTCCGTTAAGTGGGTAAGTTATTGTTTTCGGTGAATTTTTATATTATCAACATGATGCACGATGGATGTGCATCCCCAATTTCGTTGGGGGACCATTTCTTAAAACTTTGAGAACAATAATTGATGTCCACAATGGAACACTCATCCTTGAAGATGAGGAAGACAAGTTAGATATTGAGATTTACAAGTGTAGAAATGCATCTACCTCTCCTTATGCTTGATATAGCATTGATGTTTATTAGATGATATTGTTAATGATGCATGCATAAACTAGTGCATTTGTTGAACCTTCACATTATATTGAGATATTGCATGCCCTTGAGTTTCTTAATGAAATTGTTGTTGAACCTCTTGATGAAAATCATATTGCTAGTGTTCCTAGAACTAAGGATTATTTTTGCTCTTCCATTGTTATGGACACTAATGTGCAGCGGGTGAAGAAGCGGGGAAGAGAATTAAAACCCACTTTACCTTCTCCTATGCGAGGACAAAATCCAAAGGTTTCAACTATGGTAAAAAGTGAGCATAGGTGTCTCAAAGTTTTAAGGATGAAGGTAAGGATGACCATGTGTGGAGCCTCTCCAAAATGATGTCATTGTGGGTGGAGTCGTGTATGGTGACTCCCGGGACCCTATTGTAGGTTCTATTTGATCAATTAATGAATGTTAAGAATAAGTGTGAGAACGACAATAAATATACTGTGATTTTCATTGATTTCGTTTTTGTAGTTGTTTAGATGCATGTTTTTGTGTGTATTAGGAAGATAATTTTGTTGAATTTCAAGATAAAAACAATCTTATGCCAAGATATTTTTGTTTTCGGTGATTGTTGGTTGAGGAATGGCTAAGAAGTAAAGGAAGTAGGCTAAAATCCTAGGGCAGATCGTGGAACACGGTCCGTGCCCCCGTAGGTATGAGTACAGTAAATTCCGTGCCTGAAAAAGTTTGTTGAAGACATTCATAGGGCAAAAATCGTGCCATATTACATGGACCGTCCCTCAGGAACCAGTTCAGCAAACTCCGAGTCCAATTAATCTATGTCACATAGTATTGAAAATATTAATTCTCTGGGTGTTTCTAACCCCTGACACGGATCATAGTTTATCAATAGCTGCTGCAAATTTAATCTCCTTCCTTTTTTTTCCTCTTCTTCTCACACTTTACCTTCATCATAAATACATTCATCCTCTCTTGCTCTCTACAAAAGAACCCCACCTCACCCAAAAATATTCAAATCTCTAACCAATAACACCCCCAATATCATTTCCGCACATGAATTCTATCACCTCACATCCTTAATCATCAAATCACACCTAAGCCATATACTTAGATTTTGGGCATTCCTTCAATAGGAATGCAAATCTTGCATTTCTTTAGGGTGTTCAATTCTCCAAGGTCCAAATCCGGTTAAAATTTTTAATATTTCAAATTATTTTCTTTTTGTGGCATGGTTGTGAAGGGTGATATTTTTAGATTTTAATTTTTTTGATGATAGTGTGGTTGAATGTGGGTTATATTGATCTTTCATGTTCATTAAGTGTGAGGGAAGGGAAAGGGTAGCTCTTGTACTTGTGGAAGGTTGTCGTCATACCTCTCGAATACACAATTTATAATCCCAAAATGTTTTCTAAATACAACTAAGTAGATAGTGGCAAATCGGGACCGTCCACGAAGTAAACAAATTTTTCTAAGGGTCCATGTATATAATGGTGGATATAAGCATAGATATTGATATATACTAGCGAAGTCCCACCGAGCGCGGTGTTGTTAATTAAGTATTAAAATTAATTTTCATGTATTTTTTCACCTCATTTAAATTTAAAAATAATAATTATTAAATTCTAAGGTTCAATTATATGAGAAAACTATACACATTATAAAGTGATACTAATCAACTTAATTAGAAATGATTAAAAATAAATACAATAATAATTTGTTAATTTATAATATCTTATCAAATATTTTATTGTATCAAGTTAGAAAAAATCTTGGGAAAACCTATTTTTTCATTGACATATGGAAAAATGGAGTTTAATTAAAATAATATGAAATTATGAGTTTATACTTTGCAGTAATTGCAAGTGAAACATTTGAGTTTTGATAAGAAACATTACATACTTTTGTCCACTAGTTTTGTCCACTCTGCTTTTCTAAAGTCAAATTTAGTAAATTTAAACCATTAATATAAGTTAATATATGTATATAATAAAAATATCATGTGAGATATTGTTAAATTCATCTTAACATACATTTTTTAAATATCAATTTTTTATGCAGGATTATTATATATAGTTAGAGATATTGATGGTCAAATATTATCATTGAAAATCGATTTTTTTTAAGGGGCCAAAAGTAATGGACAGAGGGAGTAGTATTTAGTGTTGAACATATAAATTATAAGTTTTACCTTAAATATGTAATGTTTCTAACTAAAACTCAAATATTGTAGATGTGTGAGTTTACCCAAATAGCTAATAACCCAAATATAACCCGGATTTTAATTGTTCTAACCCGCTAGTTTTTCATCTTTTTAAGATAAAATTGCACTTGGATTTTTGGTTTTTTCATAACTTATGGAAATAACATTTTTAAGATACTGGCTCTTAATTCTTAAAGTAAGCATAATTTTCCTTATTTTCTTTCGAATGTCTTTCTTGGGATTTTTTATAGGATGTTAAAAACTGGTTTTACCGTTTTAGACGTTAACTAGCAAACCTATGTTCCAACGTGGTCTAACCTAACCAAGTATGTAAAGTAAATAAACTCGAGACACACAACTTGGTTACGCAGTTCGGTGAAATCCACCTACTTCTGCGAAGCCTGACCCAGTTCAAAATAAATCCACTAATCGGAGATACAGTACAAAGTGCACCATACAACTATAATTATCTTCTAATTACAATGTATGGATTTTCCAAGTTCCCCTTGCTACCGATCCGCCTTGATTAGACTCCCCCTGACCTCGAAACTCGTTGACGCTGGATCTCCTATTTCCAAGGAATTAAGGTATACATTCTGAACTTTGAACAACGGGTCTGGTCGTGTTGTAACACGGTCATTTTATGACTCTGCGCAAAACTTCTTCTCAGCAAAAGTAAAATTTGATAGCAGATTTTTTGTCAATTAATTCCACATGTTTGCAGCATTATTATGTCCTCCTTTTATAGCCCAATGCAGATTAGAATAGTTCCATAATTATCTCCATAATGTTCCTATTCCTAATATGCTTCTGAAGCATATCAAATCCCATAAAAAGGGATTTTCCTTATCTCAAATATCTCATAATATTCCTTCAATTCTAATTCCATAAAAGTAGGGATTTACCATAATTCCATTATGCTTCTAATTCATGAACCAAATATTACGTTGAACATCAATTTCCATAACCAAAAACTGATCGCAAAATTTTTCACAAAACTGCACTTCTACTATAATTTCGGTATGTGTTCCAACATGGTAAGTTTCTCTTCTTTACCATAAGTTCAAAAATTATCATTCAATTAATCCATGAGCCACATGTGTCTTTTCCATCTCTCCATAATTAAATCTTACGTGACGTTACATTTTCTATTAAAGAATAGAAATATTATTTGAATATTACTTTTAATTGTAATTAGATTTAGATTCATTTTTCCTTTTCTGTATAGATCTTTGTACCTATATATAATGTATCCCAAAGTATGAATATAAACATAAATCATTACCCTTAATTTATACATGGCATCAGAGGCTAAAATTATGAAACACGAGACCCGCTCTTTTTAAAATTAAATTTTCCGTTAACTCTGCTACCATTGTTTGCGTGTGACCTCCACATGTCATTGATCAGAGCTTCCTTTCCTCCTTTGACCAAAAAAAGAAGAAGAAAAATTTGATGCGGGTTTACAACTACCAGTTCATCGCCCATATTCACTCAGCTACTCTGCGACCGGTTACCGGCTCAAGTTCAGTTTCTGCCACCAACAAATCTTATTTTTGCATCTTATTGGTTTTTTCTTGTTCCTGTCGGCATCAACCATTCGGCGGGTACACTTGCACCAGTCTCCATCGGCATCCTCTTCTTGCGAGGACATTTGCTTCTGTTTTCGGCATCAACGTTCCCTGTATCATTTCCGGCTATGTCGTTTGCACAGTATGGTGAGGCACGCATGAGATTCACGCACACGAGTGACAAAAGACACGTGAAGTCACACGCGATTGAAGCGAACACGCTCCTTATCTATAAGCACGTGGAAACACGCGCTGTTGCACATACGCGCACACTCCTCCCCTATTGCTGGGCACAGATTTATTAATTTTTATTAATTTTTTAAAAAATAAGTTAATTCTTTTATAACCCTTTTTGCTGGCGCCGTTACCTCACTGCCAGGATTTGCAGTTGCGGCCTCTGGCTCCCCTACCCGATCTTATTTTGGCTTTTCTCTATCTAATGACCAATGGAGTATGACCCTTAATTTATTTACTCAGTTAAGTAACCCTCCTAACCATGGGTTGGATAAGAGTACTTTACCTTGGATTCTCGATTCAGGATACTCATATCACATGACTGGTGCAAAAGTTCTCTTACGGATATTGTTATTATTACCGTACTGTTAATGTGTTGCTACCTGATGGATCTGTGTTGTCTGCAACGCATTATGGTTCTATACACTTTGGAGGTACTACCCTTACTCATGTGCTTTATATACCTGCCTTGTGATGCCATTTATTATCGTGCTCTAGATGGTTATCTGCCTTAAAATGTCTACCTTTGTTTACTGAAAATTATTGTATTTTGCAGAAAATCAGTATGAGGACTGTGATTGGTGTGGGTGAACAACGAGGGGGGTTTATTGGATTCGTTTGTTGGATATGCGTGCTCAGTCCTATATCTCGCAGTCAGTTCCGATAGTTGCTACAGTTTCTACATCTGATTTATGGCATTAACGTCTTGGTCATCCATCCCATACGGTGTTGTCTTCTATTTGTACTCTTGATTTTAGCACAAATAATACTTCTATACCTTTCTTTGTGTGTCATTAGAAAATAAATAGATTATGCATAGTTTCTCTTTAAGCTCTTCAAATGCTAATTCTTCATTTGAATTGATTCATTGTGATGTTTGGGGGACTTATTGCAAACCATCTTCTAGTGGTGCATTTTATTATTTTACTATAGTTAATGATTATTCCCAGCCGTTTGGGTTTATTTATTAGTGGCTAAGTCCGATGTAGCCTCTAAATTTAGACAATTTTGTTCTTTAATCAAAACACAGTTGGCCGTCATATTTGTCGTGTCCTTGCTGATAATCGTACAAAATTTCTGCCTTTGAGATCATACTTTACTGAATCTGGGATCATTTTTGAAAAATTATGGTTCATACACCACAACAAAATGGTCGTATGGAATGTAAGCATCGTCATTTGTTAAATGTGGCTCATGCTTTGCGTTTTCAAGCTAATCTACCTATTGATTTTTTTGGGAGAATGTGTTCTCACTACTGCTTATCTGATTAACCGAAAACTCAATGGTCACACATCATTTGAATTAATCTATTGACATATTCCAATCTACAAGCTTCTGAAAGTTTTTGGTTGCTTGTGTTATGCCTATTACATTTCCAGATACCGTGAAAAGTTTGCTCCAAGAAGTCGTCGATGTCTGTTTCTTAGGTATCCTGCCGGGAAGAAAGGATAGAGAACACCTGAGGAATGTGATGTAGCAGGTGTGGTCATAGCAGTGGGGGGATTATTAATATTAGCGAAAGAACAAACATAATCTGACAGATAAGTAGGAGGTCAACCATCGCAAACACTATGTCGGACAGTAGGTAGCTCGGACACAGGTAGCTCAGCGCAGCGTCCGACAACGCGTGCAGCGTGTGATTGATAACTATTGGTGGCGCATCGAGCGCGTGTGGAACCAGCATCAAAGTACTGTTTGGAAAGGTGGTCGATGAAATTACGGTGGCGGGAAGAAAGGAAGAAAGTGGTGGGAAGCAAGGAGGAAAGAGGTCGGCGGCGGTGATAGAACCAACAGCGGGAAAAAGGCCAATGAGGTGGTGGATCCGGCGGCGGTTAGATGGCCGACGTTGGTGAAGTAGCCATCGTCAGTGAGGTTTCTAGGAGAACATCATATGGAAACTGGTCTTCATAAAAATCAGCATCTCTACTGTTAAAGAAAGTACGGGATTCCAAATCATAAAGACGATAACCTTTCTTCCCGGCATGATACCTAATGCATTATAGAGTTTTGGGTTCAATAACTTCTAGTGCAGATCCCACTACTTAAACTGAGGCTTCGAAGTATTCTCATTGGCGTGATGCAATGGCTTGTGAGATTAAGGCACTTGAGTGCAATCATACATTGATATTATCTTCATTACCTCTGGATATGACTGCTATTGGATGCAAATGAGTGTATCCTACCAAGTTCAAGTCTGATGGTAACATTGAACGTCACAAAGGTACCTACTAGTATTTCTTACCTTTCTTATGCTTCTATCGTTATTGTTACGTCTAAGGTTTATATAAATTGAGATACATGTATTTGATTTTGATTTTTTCTATATTTTGTAGAGGACATTTGAGATTGATTGTGCATATTTGGATGATTTGAAGAAGATAACAATGGCCATACTGTTTTAAGCATTTTTTTATTTCAACAGTTTTAGGTAGAAACCTATCATACCAGTTTCAGCTAAGGGGAGGATCTAGTTATTCTTTACCACCTCATGGAATGACTCTCTATTGAACCATGTATTTATAAACCTAAAAGGTCTAGGAGATGATTTCATGGTACTGTCTATACTAATGAATAGGGGCAGTGATCACTAGTCAGTTTATTCAAAATCTGAATAGATTAATTTGGAAATTTTGTTTGCCACAATGCATTACATAGACCTCTGTCCTGTTTCTGTATAGTAGGGTGCCTAAGTCTTCCATTAGTCAATGTGAAATAGTTCCCTGCTGTATTTATGTTATCTAATGCCATAGTGTCAATGAAGTGAGAGAAGTCTCTAATACTCCTAAGGTTAGGTATGCATGGTCCCTTATATTCAGTAATTGATGCAATGGCATTAAAATCTCCAATGAAAAAGTCTCTGGAAAATCAATGTTCCTAAGATTATTCCACAAGTCTAATCTCTCTTTCCTAGTTCTCAATCCATAGACCAAAATTGCATCCATTGAAGTATTAAATTTTTGGCTATGTATTGAGACATGTAGGAACTATAGATTGTGATTTAGAAGAGTGATCGTGAGCTGATCATCCCACATAATCCAAATTTTTCCATTTTCAGCTTGAAGGCAGTTTGTAAATTTTAAGATAGACATATAACCCTGGCATTCAATATTTTTTATGCATGGGTTCTATTATGCATACAAGATGAAACATGTGGGTTAGAACAAGTCTTTCTAACCATGGAAGTGGTCATCCCTCGGATGTTCCACACAAGCATTTTTATTTTTGAAAGATGTGATGGCATTAAAAACTTAGTTTGTGGCCTTTTGTGGAGGACCTCGTCATAATCCTATTAAGTTGTGTGAAATAAGTTTGCAATGTAGGGCTTTTCTGGACTGACTTTTGCTTTTTGTAGCCAGTACATGCATTATGCTAACCTGAACAGAACCTTCCTGATTTGATGTATCATGCACGTCTTTCACCTCTTGAATCTCCAGATGTCCCTCCTCAGGTGTGATAGGATTGACCAGATCACCCCCTCCATTTTCTTCCATTTGTAATAGTAGAAATCTGTTTAATCGTTTCTTCTGCTGAGAGTAGAAGAAAGTGTTATCTAGTAAAGGAAATTGATGAGATGGGGATGTCTTACCAATATACAGAGTTGAATCATCTGTGGCATACTGTTTAGGCTTTGTGACCCGGGCTGCCGAGAATTCAGTTGTCCTATTATCATTTTCCTGGCTGAAGTTTGATGTGTCAGGGATTGTAATGGTGGGTGTAGTAACCTGTATCCTTTGTGGAGCTCTGAAATTCTGCTGAGTGTGATCAATAGGTGAATCAGTGGGATCTGTATCTTTGGTGGCTTCACTCAATGAAGCAGTACTATCAATGGCCTGGAAATGCTCCCCTTCTGTCTGGAAGGACTAGTTCTCTACCTCCATACCTGAGTTCTAATAGTTTTATCCTTATCACTGGAAGAAACTCCTGATGAGTCTGCCTTATCCAAGAACTCAGCTTGTTTAAACGCCTGTGAGACCAAAGTACTTTTTTGGTGATGTGTTTGCTCATTCATGTCATTAGTCCCTCCTCTTGGCAGCTCAGCATTTGATGCAGTATTATCATTGACTCCTTCAGTAGTTTCCTTCACATTAGTCTCCTCAGGGGCATTCGAAATCGATGTCTCAATGACCTGACCCCCTTTGATTTCTGCCTCTTTATCCAAGCTGGCAGAGCTGAACTTTGCCTTTCTCAGTTCAGGATGCAAGAAGATGCAGATAGGGTCATTAAGACCGATAGCCCTACAATGGTGATAGTATTTGGGGAGTTCTTCATATTCAATAGCGAATTTTGCTATGTTTTCACCATCAATACCAACTCTTATCGAAGAGTGGAGTGGAGTTTTTTCCTAACATCAATTTCTACACAAATCTTTATTGCAAACGGTCTCGTCAAAGCCGTCATCGTCGCATCCATCTTTATAAAGTAACCTATTTGATTTCCCATAGAGT
>JAULKM010029243.1:0-13753 GCA_032355605.1 Rubia tinctorum | reverse complement strand
AAAGTCATTTATGCTTCGAGTTTTAAAGTCAATAATCTATGGTTTCTAATAAGGGTTGGAAATCACATGTATTGGCTCCACAAGATCATATAGGTAATCCTAGATTTGTGAATGGAAATGTGCTCTTTTTTTTCATTCCTGGAATGAATTTAATTTCTTTGTTTGGGAGTTTGTGACTTCGTTACTCACTTTTCTGAAAATTTATGATCTGGCTAGTGGTTTCTTGAAGATTTTCTTGAAAAATATTAATCTTGGCTTGGTTACACTTACTAGATCTAAGAAAGATTGATGTGTCATCAACAAATCTGAGATGAGGTATGAGAGTTGGGGTGATGATACTACTAGAAGGTTTAAATGTTGTATTCTATATGTTTTGACAAATAAATGAATGAATCTGGTAAATGATTATGGGAATATGTTTACAAAATTAAGATGAAATAGAGTCTTCTTGTTTTATACACCTCTGAGATTGGAAGAAATAAGATGGCTTTCCATTTCCCAGAACATATTAAACAATATGCTTTTAACAAACTGGCTGTGAAAACCAAACCTAAGCATAATGTTGTTATGGAAACCCCAACTACTCTTAACAATTGTTTTACTTAAATATAGTTTTAAAGAATAGCTATGGATTTCATATTGAGAAACTTCATCCCTCCATGTGCACTACATTGTCTGCTATATCTCTCACAAACATAAATGTTGTTTGATTTAGAGAGATAACCTTATCCATTAAAAACACGAGTCTCTCTGTTAGAAATTTGAAGAATACTTTATTAATAAAGTTAGATAATCTCACTAATTTAACATAATTAAAAGAGGAGGTCCTATCTTTTTTGGAACTAAGGTTATAACGTGTGTGAGATTCCTCTTGGCAAGGGGATCCCAAGGAGGAACTCACTACTCGCTTTTAGAAGATATTTTTTAATAATATCTCAAGTTAAGTAGACCCCCATCATAGCTATTCGGACTTTGTGAGTTGTTCCTACATAAACTAAAAAGTGCAGTTTCTAGTCCTTCTAGAGTTGTCTGCCTTATTAAAGAGGAATTATCTTCCTAAGTAATAAATTTTGAGATTTACTCAAGAAACAAGAGTAGTATGTTCTTTAGTTCCTATTGTATGGCATCGTTATTAAATTGTGAAAGAAACGGATGACCTCTTGTTCTATTAATTGAGGGTCATTTAACCATGTCTATTAGGAGGTCATAATTTAAGTTATTTTGAGTTTAGCTCCATTTTCATGCACTAATTTGTGTAAATATCGAGTAATCTCATCACCCTTGTTTAACCATTTTAGATTTTTTTTCTACTTCTAATATGTTTCTTCATCTTTTAAAACTCAAGTAAGGAGTGCTTTGCACTCGTCAAATGTAATTAATTCGTATTCACCACTATTTGTTTTAAAACTCACGGCCTTCAATTTTTCTCATCAATTTTTATAATGTGGTGTTGATATCACCAAAATGTTCTCCGTTCCAAGTTTTTTGGTGGAATGAATATCATCAAGTTTTAATTTCCTTAGAAAAATTTTCAAATTTTATTTTGAAGTAGAATTATAAAATTTAGAATTTAGAAAAACGTTGGTTGGTATCACAATTTGAAATTGTGTTTTCCAATTAATTTTTCCAATATATTTTCTTTAACTTCAAAATATGTTTTGATGACTAAGTTCATGTAATTTATAATTTAATCCAATTTGACTCAGATAGTTTCATTCGGTGTTAATAATAAATTAAATTGACTTCAATTTTATTTTGTTATATTAAGATCAATTTTAGTTAAAAGACAAGGTTAAAGTAAACATAATTCAAACTACTATGTTATCAAATATTGCATATTAGTAGTTCCTAATTTTCTTTATTTTTTAGTTTAGCTCTATTTTCCTCCACTAATTTGTGGAAATACAAAGTATTTCCATCATCCTTTTGAAAACTATTTTATATTTTCTTTCTAGTTTCAATATTTTTAATTTTATTTTAGAGTTATAGTAAATAGTGCTTTGCACTAATTTTCTTTAATTAATTCATGTTCAGTGCCGTGTGTTCCAAGAATTACAGCCTTAAAATTTTCTCATCAATTTTTTATTTTGCAGAGAATATCACCCAAATGTTTTTCTGTCCATGTTTTTCATTGGAATGAATATCACTAATTTTTTTATTAACCTTATAACTTTGTTCAATCTAGCAAAACTTTGTTTGGCATCACAATTTTAAACTATTTTTTTTACTGAAATCAATTTTTTTAACTTCAAAATATGTTGTGGTGAATGTGATCATGGTATTTGTGAATTAGCTCACTTGGATTCTATTATAAATTCATTTATTAATTATAAATTATGCAGACTTTAGTTCAATTTAACTAACTTAATTTTGTTTAAATAAATTTTTTCTAAAAAGACAAAGCCTTAAGAAAATATAAATTAAAATATTCTATTATCAAATATTGGATATTTTGTTTTTAATAATTGTGAACACATCAAACAACTAATGCAAACAATTATATCGTAAGAAATTTGAATATTGCCTTAATTTGTGAATATTTAGTTTCATAAAAATCATTTGCATACCAAAACATGATTCTGAAAGCCTAAGGGCTAATTAGGTAACTATTTGTTGATAGTTTGGATTAAGTTTTTGATTTCAGTTAACATTTTTGTTTGACTTGTATATTTTATGATTTTTAAAATTCGATCCAAATTTTTGTGTATCGACATAATATTATTTTGATCATAATTTATTTCAATTTTTATTGTTTTTAAAAAAAATTAGGTACCTTCCCATCTCCAAATTCGATAAGACGGCAGCTAGAATGCTCTTCCTCATTAAAGCACGAAGCTAATATTTTTGCTCCCATTAAACGACCTCTGCAAACTTTGTACTCTTTCCAAAAGAATACTCATCCAAAGAAAAGGTAAATCACCCTCCTCTTTGTAAACATTATTTATCATTTATGATTAATTGAGGCGTTATCATTCAGTCTATCATACATAATTTTTAGCCAAATTTTTATTCAAAAAACTATAAATCTTTCAATCTTATTTTCAATACGAAATTGTCCAAAAATCATTTAAATGTCAAAATTTCCTAAAAGCTTCATGTAATAAGTATTCAAGTTTTGATTTGACTTATATTAATTTCTAAATTATACGTTGAGGAATTGATCACAACTTATAATATGATAATGTTTCTTTCATTTTTTAAATACAATTTGAAACGTGTTGAAAATTTCCTACAATAGCTATGTTTCTAATAAATATAATTTTCACCCCATTCATACTGTTGAATTTAGGGATGATTGGTGTAATGACTTTTTAAATTAAATTATTCACATTTTCTGTTTAAATTGTTTTACCTTGTGTTTCTTACAAATTACTATCATATCTAAAACATTGTCAATCGATTTTAGCCTGCTATGCCCATTTTGATGCCGAAACCTCAAAGAAAGCCTCCAGGAAATGGTGAACAACCATCCTATTCCAGTGATGAACCAGAAAAGGTTAAGTGGGTTCTTGTTAGCAGTGACCCCGTTCAAGGAGATACATGGAAGCCGTTCGTGGGTGATCAAGAAGTTCAAGATTCTGTGAGCCGGGAGTGGAGCGAGAAATTCCATAAGACAATGCATACCAAATCTTCTACATCTCGGTATTGTTCTCTTTCCTTTTACTTGACTAAAGCTTTCATAGAATACTTTGTTTGATTCAACTAGTTGGATTTAATATGTTTCATATGTTTCCTTCTTAGTCATTACATGAGATGCACCTGAATGTATACCTCATTTACAAAAAGTAACTTCTTAATGGAGAAATCAAGAACTGTATTACAATCTAACCTAGTGTTTAATTCACTTGTTCCATTTGTGTTTCGTAGGTCAGATGCCGAGATGATCCAAACATCACCAGAAAATGATGAAAAACCATCTTATTCCAATGATGAACCAGAAAAGGTTAAGTGGGTTCTTGTCAGCAGTGACCCCGTTCAAGGAGATACATGGAAGCCGTTCTTGGGTGATCAAAAAAGTTTCAGATTCTGTGAACCGGGAGTGGAGCGAGAAATTCGATAAGACCATGCACACCAACTCTTCTGCACCTCGGTATTGTTCTCTTTCGTGGTACGTGACTAACGCTTTCATAGAATACTTTGTTTAATTTAACTGGTTTATGGGATTTAATATGTTTCATATATTTCCGTCTTAGTCATTACATAAGATGCACCTGAATCTATGCCTCGTTTAAAAAAGTAACTTCTTAGTGGATAAATCAGGAACCGTATTACAATCTAACATAGTGTAGAATTCACTTGTTCTATTTGTGTTTTGCAGGTCAGTTGTTGAGATGAGCAAAGCATCACCGAAATCTGGAGAAAAAAATTAAAGGGATCTGTAGAATTCGTATGAACTTCATATTGTGTTTTAGAACATATGAACATTTTGACTTTATTTTTCTGGGCTTGTGTGCAAAATTGCAGCTAACTTTATAGTAATTTGTAATCTATTGCTGAAACTTTTTCAAATGGGAATGTGCAAATAGAGTTTTGTTGGATTGGATTTATTCTAGTATTTGTTTAATAGCTTTTGCTGAATCCTGCAAAATTTGAAGTCGATCGATCATTTTCTTTTGGGTGAATCGAATGGCCTAGTTTAAACGGATGCAAGTTCGCAAAATTATGGAAGAAAGAGCCAAAAACATTCTAGTTGAAACTAAATGGGTTAAGTAAGTAAATAAACCTCCGTCAAAACAAATCTATGTAATATAGTTGTAAATTATAATCCGATGTCTTAATATTATGCAGTTATTACCTAACAAACCACAAAAGACAATTCAACTCATAAGCTATTTGAAAGGCCCTGTTTGAAGGATTTCTTGAATTGAAATGGTCCAATCCAAATTTCTAATGGGAAGGAGAAAAAATAGAAAAATAACTCATTAAGCATGAATGGTTAAAGAATTTATTTTGGGTCTCTTCAAATCATACGTTCGGTGTTGGCATACAACCTGCACTATTCTTGGACCGGGCCTGGATCAGGATCAAATTAGACATTTAACTTTTCAGATGTCTAATTTTGGTGTTTGATGGAAAACTTTTTGAATTAGAAGATTGGATACAATCCTCTCATTTATAAATCGCTCATAAAAGTATTTATTTCCTTCACGTTATGAATTGATAGTATTGATTAAAATAATAATTAACTCTTATTATTTTAATATATTTAAAATATGGCAAAGTGTTGGGAAAGACCGTCATAGGCTTATGGAAAGATAGAGTTTAATCTGAATAATAAAAGGTAAAAGGTCTTGATTGCAATATTAAAAATTTATTATGCAACGTGTAGTAGTTATAAAGTAATAACTTAATTCATACAACCCGGAAATTTGAGAATTATGAACAATGAATATTTCAAATAGCTTTAACACTGTTCAACTTTCTCTCTAAAAACTTCTCACCGCTGCGATTTTCCACGCCGATAACGGCTGGTTCTCACCATTCGTCCGCCCATTTCATCTCTAAATTACACTACTATGGCGGCTCCACCTCCTGGTGACAGCCCGCCCTCTTATCTTCAGTCCCTGATGTCTAATAACCCATATCCAAAACACCCAGATAACCTTGACGGAAACATTGAACTCCACCCCTATACCAGTTCAAAGGAGAGACAGCCTGCTTATTCCCCCAATCTGAAATTGAAACTATTTCCCGACCTTTCAATCACGGTCTGATCGGAAAATTTTCAAGAGAAGGCCATTGCTGGAGGTCATACGAAAAGAAATTATGACAATCGGATTCAAAGGTCACTTTCAGGTCACCGGAATGGATGCCAGGCATTTTCGATTGACCTTCGATCTATCGGAGGACAGGCAAAGGTGCTGGAGCAGAACGAGTTGGTCTATAGGCAATCGATCTATGAAGATTGTCAAATGGTCAGTGAATTTCGATCTGGAAGAAGAGCCCCCGTTTGCCCCGGTGTGGCTGAAAATTGAATTCCCCCCAACTCACTACTTCCATCCGGCTGTGCTACGAGGTATTGGTAGTGCTTTAGGAAATTTCATTCAAGCTGATGCTCCTACCAAAAATGTCACTAGACCATCCAACATTAGATTATGTGTTGAATTCGACCTAAGGAAACCAATGCCTAGTAGAATCAGATTTGGGTCTATTGCTAAGAACAGATGGTATAATATGTCTTATGAATCTAAGCCGTTTTACTGTTTCACATGCCATAAGATAGGACACTCTCAAGAAGTATGCAGAAGGAACTTACAGATGAATAATCAAAAGTCATATGTGACTCATCCATCAAAATCCCCTGATCATGCTATTTTAAACGAGGCACATCACATTCATACAACTAGCTCTCTCACAGATGCTCCTGCTACCAATATTAATGTTGTCTCACCATATCTATCTATTGCCCCCCAACGTTACAGCAGGATTACTAATGTTCCAACTCAAGAGTCTATCAGAGAGACATCCAGAAGATACACAAGAACTTTATCTAAGTCCCCTACAAAATACAGCACTCAAGCCTTCAAAGGGTCACTAAAAGCTTCTAGATGGCAAGAAAAAATGGATTAGCTCAGCAATAACTATTCAAGCCTGTCTCCAGAAGTTAAAGACTCAGATGCTGTAGCCCAGATCCTCTCTAAGAAACATCTACAACAGTCAGCTCCTATAACCTCAAATCAGGTGGAGCAGCAGCAACCAAACTCGGCCATTATGGTCTTCAATCAGGCTACATAGCCCAGCATATGTCCAGAGGAAGCCACTCTAATTGCAAATATCAGAGACACTGTCCCAGATATCTTTTATAAAGATGACCTTCTTACTAATACATCATAATTCTCAAATAATATCAGCCCAACTGTTTTAGATATTGTTCCTTATGATAAACCTGTACTAACTAGCAATAGTTTTGCATTGTTGCAGGATCTCTCAGATTCAAAGAATCAGGAATCAGGTTTACAGGAACATAACTCCCAGGATGAAGAATTTTCCTCCAGCTCTCTCAAAGAAAGTGGATATAGTTCCTCATCATCCAGTGGGAACTCCCCAAAATACAAAAATGTTTGTCTCGGGTAACTTAGATAATCTTGAACCTTTTACGGATTTTATCTCTACCTCTGAACAGGATAACCATAGAGGAAAAAAAGTAAAAAGCTACTTCTCAGGTTTAAACATGATCTGAAGATTATCTAATAGGCTTAAATTGAAGTCTTAAATGATTAAACACACAACTATAACTAATTGTTTAATCTAGAACAGTGGGGGTTATAACAAAACAATTCCTAGAATTAAATCTTTAATTATTAGGCATAAATTAACTATGGTTTGTCTACTGGAACTTATGCACAACAATGATGACATTATCATGCTAGCTAGTAAATTAGGTATGGAAAGCTTTTTTGCTGCAGAAAATAAGAGAATATGGCTAATGTGGAACAAATCTATTAATATAACTTTCCATGCTCAATTCACACAATGTTTAGTTATGAAGGTAAAGGATAATAATGACCTTAATCCATGGTTGGCCATATTTGTATATGCTAAAATGAATAGGGATCTTAGGAATGTTCCGTGGAATGATTTGAAAGCTCTACCTCACTTACCTAAAATGATCATAGGGGATTTTAATGTTATCACCTCACGGTCAGAGTATAAATGAAGTAACACTCCTAATAGAGGCTATATAGATGACTTTAATGAGCTAATTGACACACTTAGGTTAATTCATATTAACACAGTAGGGCATCTCTTCACATGGACAAATAACAGGAATGTTGGTAGAGTATATAAAAGATTAGATAAGGGACTCTGCTGCATAGACTGGAGCCACATGTTTCCTAATTCCCCAATTCAGGTATGAATAGGGTATTATCATATCATGCACCTTTAATGCTAACTATCCAATCCTCAGAAATCTCAATCCCTAGGTCATTTTGATTTCAGCTTATGTGGTTAAATAGAGAGATTGAAATTAGGGAGCTCATTCACCAAAACTGGAACCATTCATGCCTTCACACAGGTATGTAAGGTTTTACTTTTAAATTTAAGAGACTAAAAAGGCCCTAAAAGATTGGAACATGCTCACTTTTGGTGATATTCATGTGAATGTCACCAAAGCTGAGGAAAAAGTTGTTGAGACAGAAACTCGACTTCTAATAGCTCACACGGATCAGAACTTGATTAATCTTAACATACATGAGGCTACCTTACTTAGAGTACTAAAAGGGGAATCAATCTATTGGCAACAAAAATCTAAGTTTAGATGGCTAAAATTGGGAGATTTAATATTAAATTCTCCACATGGCTAATAAGGAAAGGAATTATAAAACACTTATTACAAAAATTAAAAAACAAGATGGATCTTGGACTACTGACCAAACTGAAATTGTTGCAGAAGGGGTTGAGTTTTTAGAGCTTTGCTTACCCAAACCACAGAGGATACCTCAGGGTGTTTTTTAAAACCATTTTTATAGTCCATACCTAAACTAATAGAGGAGGAAACTAACACTAAGCTACTTCAACTTTCAAATCTGGAAGAAATTAAAAAGTGGGTTTTGATTCTAACCAAGATTCTGCTCCTGGTCCGGATGGTTTCCCTGCAAATTTTTTAGGTTTGCATGGGGATACATCAAATATGATCTTTTAGCTACTGCTAACCAATTCCTATCAGGAAAGATGGTACCTCAAGCTATAGCTGCTACATGGATAACTTTGATTCCCAAAAAGAAATGCCCACAAAACTTTGCAGATTACAGGCCCGTTAGTTTAACAAATTTTGTTAACAAAGTGTTCTCCAAATTACTAATGGATAGACTAAAACCTATAATTAATTTGATAAATTCAGAGGAACAATCTGCTTTCATTAAGAATATGGATATATCAGACAATGTTATCCAAATGCAATAGTGTTTTAGGCTTCTAAAAAAGAAATGCAGCATTCATAATCTAATCCTAAAGTTAGACATGCATAAAGCATTTGATATGGTCTCTTGGGATTTCTAAACTCTGTTTTGCTGTAATTTGGTTTCTGTGGCTCATTTGTGAAGTTAATTTTGTCACATTGCTTCTTTTTCTGGGCTTTTTAATGGCCCCCTCATGAATTTTTTAAAGCATCAAGGGGTATTAAGCAAGGAGACCCATTGTCACCATTTCTATATAATGTTATCACTGAATCTTTTTCTAGGTCTCTTAATAGATATTTTCAAGCAGGCAGATTACAATATTTCTTTGCAGCTAAGGATGCTGAGAATATAATTCATTTGATGTATGCTGATGATACTGCAATTTTCCTTAGAGGATGGATTAGATATCTAAGGTCTATCAGGAAGTTTTTAGATGCATGTCAATCAGCTTCAGGGCAACTAATTAATTACCATAAAAGTGATTACAATTTATCTAATAAGGCTACAACTAATCAACATAGACAGGTTAAGTCTATCTTAGGAATGAAAAAGGGAGGAGAATCTTTTAAATATTTAGGGGTACCTATTTTCTCAGGAAAAAAACAAAGTTTCTCACTATAGGGAGATTCTGGAATCCATTGATAACAGATTAAAAACTAGAAAAACAAATGGTTAACACGGGCTAGAAGACTAGTACTAATTAAATCATGCATTATGTCTCTTCCTGTCCATATTTTTTCCACAATTAAGCCACCTAAATCTGTAATTAAACAAATTGAGATGAAAGCATCATCATTTTTCTGGGGCAGCAATGATGTTATTAAAAAAGAACATGGAGATCATGGATTAAGCTATGTTTCCTATTGGATGAGAATGGATTAGGAGTAAGATCTTTACATCAGTTTGTTAATGCCTTTTCCTGTAAACTATAATGGAAAATGCAAGAAAACAATAGGATATGGACTAGATTTTTATGGTTCTTGCCTACCTCATCTAAAAACTGCCCTTTATGGAAAAGAATCTGCGGAGTGACTGAATTTTGCAATTCCAACTCCCAAATCATACCAGGAAAAGGATTATGCTGTTTTTGGAATGGAAATTGGATTGGTTCTGGTGCTTTATATTACATTTGGACAATTTTAAATGTTCCTTTTCCCTCTGTTTCTCCGGCTGACTTTATAGCTAATAGAGACCAGCTAATACCATATCTGGAGCCACATTTGGCTACCAATAATTTCAAAATATTGTAGGAAATTGAACTCAACACTCTGCATGAGGACAGATTTGTATGGAAGGCCACTACAAATGGTGAGTTCTTAGTCAAATCTGCATATATGAAGTTGAGAGAAAAACAAACAAGAAGAATATCACTCTCTCAGATTTGGAAGCCTTTCATTCCAGGTAAAATCTCTATATTTATTTGGAGGACAATGAATAACCTTCTTCCTTTTGATGATATACTTTCATACTTAGGTTTTCAACTTCCTTCTAAATGTTGGAAATGTAATGAAGCTGATAGTTTAGAGCATTTTTTTAATGGCTTCTACTTTACATATCTTGTTTGGGAGCAAGTTCATGCTTGCATGCTTATTAGAAATTTGACTTTTAAATCTTGCTGGGACAAGATATCTTTTTATATCAATAACCCAGCACCTTCTAAGACTCAATCAAGAATGATTACAATCCTAGGTCATACTGCTTTCTGGTCTCTTTGGTAGGCAAGAAATATACATATATATATATATAATATAAGAGAGGTTACTTTTAATATATTTGCTGCAACTCCTATGTCTGGAAAAGCAATAGACCATCTATGAATTCAAATGGGACTCAAGCCTTACTTGAGGAAAAACATTTTCAAACCCTCCATATTGTGTTTGTGGAACAAACCACAGTGTGGGATAAAATGTAACATAGATGCATCATTTGTAAAAGGTACGTCTAGTTTCCATGGGGTTATTTTTAGGGATACAAAAGGAAAAATGATGAGGGCATATAGTTTCACATCAAATGAGACATCTCCACTTGGGGCTGAACTTAAGAGTCTTGAATTTGCCCTGGAAAAATTAAATAAAGCAGCTTGGACCTATACTTGTATAGAAACAGATTGTGCGCATCTTTTATCCTATACAAAATCACCCACCAAAACTCCCTATACACTTTACTCCATATGTGTGAGGCTTATGAACATTTTAGGGGACATACCTCTTACACATATTTATAGAGAAGCTAACACGGAACTGACTCTCTCGCTAAGTTAGGAAATTCATCGAACGATCCTTTATCATGGTAGCATCTTGATATAAAGACTAGGGGATTAATTGGAATGGATCAAATGGATATCACAACAGTTAGGATATCAAGATATCACCCCCCCCCCCCTTAAACTCATTTTTATGAAGGTTATGAATCTTTAGTTTTTTTTGTTTTACTTGTGCATGTAACTAATTCAATCTCATCAATTACATGATACTTTAAACCATATGGAATTCGACTTTGATATTACATGTGAATTTATGCATTAATATGCTGGTTCTTTGGATATAGATGTGATATGCAACATCTATGGCATCTCCCATGACACTTCGTACTATAATCTAACGGATTCTAGATACTGAAGTAATATGCAGTAATGTGCACTAATCTCTGATTTCAGAATGCATCTGTCATATTAAATATTTTAAGCAATTTCCTTGTAAGCGCATCTTCCATTTCGGGATAGAATCTTCTCTTTCTTCTCTGCTATTACATATGCCAAAGGTTTCCAGCTGAAAGCAAACTTTTAGCATGAAGGAAGGATGGCGACAAGCTCAGCTCCCAGAAAAATGAACACCAGGAAGGAAGGAAACCATCTCTCTAAGCTTCCCGATTTCTACTATCAGACCCACCTAAAACGGCTCTCATTGATCGATAACTCTCTCATGCCAGGCCATCACCAAATTAACACAGGAGTGGAGGTTTGGATAGATGCAATGGTATGAAAGTATGTAAATAGGGCATAAACATGAATCAACAACTTAGCTGCTTTTGTAAAGTCTTCATTTTGATGGCAAACTCTTTTGCCTTAGTTTAGCTTGGCCACTTTTATTTTGTGTCTTTATAATGACAAATGCCAACTACTTTATTTACTTTCGAAAAGGTATGGGGATCATATATATACCCTTCATTTAAAAAAATATCAAAGTTGATTGTTGATGTTGATGCAACAGAAATAATTATTTAAAATAAATAATTTAAAATTTTGGTTAGACCGACTACTATAATGATCCAAATATCTCCAAAACTGAATCCTAACCAAATACACTGACTGACCAATTAATGACAACTAAATATGTGATAATTTAAATAAAATAATATATGTATTCCAAAAGATATTTATGTACTGGAATCAAATTTTGTATATCTCATAATTAATGAGTTGCAGTTCTCTTAAGCTTATTTACAGGATATTTTGATATGAATTTATGATATGAATCTACTTGCGAAAACTCTAAATTGCGGAATTAAAATCTTTGACCGGATGAAGGGATCTGTAAACCCTCAATTGATCGCACGGATTGATGAATACCTAGCCCTCGACATTACTCTCAACTCGAATTGATCACCAACTAGCCTCCAGGATTGGCTTTCAACTTGAGAAATTTCTCGCTAACTAGCCCACAAGATTATCTCACAAATAAAGGGTTCTTTGTTCACTAACTAGCCCGCATGATTTGTTCACAAAGAGTATTGATACTTAATTAACCCACATGATTAAGAAACAATAAATAATACTCGCAAGCAATGAGTATAAACTCAAAAATCTAAATTTTTTATTGACAATAATGTTGTCAATGTCTCGGTCAAATCCCTTTATTTATAGGGTAAAATTTGGCCAGTACAAATAGAAACTAACATGACTTATGGCAGTTTTAAAAAGCTAATACTGTATCTAACTAAACTAGCTAATTTAAATATAAATGATGACCATATTCATCCAATTAAATCAATCCAAATATTGGATGAATTCTTGAATGAATCAACCTTATCTAAATCTACCAAATCTAATTCTAATCAAATCAAAACTCCTAAATTACAATATTTTAAAATTAATTCTAAATATGATCACACTACCTCATTAAAAAATTCAATGGGAAAAAGAGTATAGTGTTAATCTCTTAAAAATACTAAACTAATAAAAATATAATAAATAATATTTCTGACATAATTTCATTTCCTCCGTGGTCAAAAAATTCGTCCTTGAAACGTGAACAATCTTTAAAAATAAATGTAGATAAACGTCTTAGTCCATCCCCGCAAAGAACTACTAATAATTGGAGATTAGATGCTGACTAGGCAGTGACTGAGATGCTTATGTAGCAAAAATTACTTCAACTCACGAGATAACGAAAACTGATGAGAAACTGGAAAAAATTCGCAACACTCAAAATATCGCGACAAAATGATCCTCACGACATGAAGGTATGAACCACGAGATTGACCTTTGAGTTGCACACGTGAGGCAAACGTGCCTACAAGTGGATAGCGCGTGGGATTCACTCGCCAGATATGTGGATGCGCGTGAAGACCACGCGTGCCGGAAGGACTTGCAGATTCAGGCCATGTTCAATGGTAGAAACCACTACCGGTTTCTTACCAATAAAATATTATTTTTCTCATTCTCTCTCTCTTCCACCTAACTTTAAAAAACCACTTAATAAACCACTCACTTTCTCCTCCACAATGGTAAGAAACCACTTTACACTATTCATAAACCCCGCTTGATTTTATCTATCTTACTCATTAATTTTACCATTAAGATTTAATTAAATTAAATTTGTCCACTCAAAATAAGTTGAATGTGAAATTTAATA
>JAULKM010029224.1:0-13755 GCA_032355605.1 Rubia tinctorum | reverse complement strand
ATATATATATATATATATATTATGAGGAAGTTTTCAGGAACGTTTATCTATCCATAAGTTTATGGATAAATCCCTCAAATTTTTTACTTTAAAAGTTGTAAATTTTTTAAAATCAATATTGTATTTTATAAGTTAAGTAATAATGTGTATATGAATGTGAAGATATAAAAAACATAATCTTAAAATAAATTTTAGCGAAAAACACACAATCTCTCCAGTACTAGGTGCGAAAAAACCTTCACTATGTGCCTTTCCCAATCTGATTCTGTAAACTAATTCTGGTGATTCAATCGTGAATTCGCCACCCAGTGGGTAGAATCGGTAACAGAAATCGGCGAAAAACACAGAAATCACAAACATCTCAGACCCAAGATGTGACTGTAGTAGAGAGAGAGAGGAGGAGAAGATGGTTGAGAAGCAAGAGGAGGATCTGGTGGAATCAAAAAGCTTGCTGAGTAGTAGATCGAAGCAATCGATGGTGAAAGAATCTAGAGTAGAAGCTGAAGTGGTGAAAGAAACTGGAGTAGAAGCTGAAGTGGAAACCTAGCCGAGCAACTCAAAAAAGGAGAAGGAACAGAAGATGGGCAGGAAATTGACATGGAGTGAAGAAAAGGAGCTAGAACGCAAAGATCAAAGGACATGGAAAAAAAGAGGTACAATTCTATGAACCTGTTGAAATTGAGGGTATGATAATGGGGATGATTACTGAAGATGAGGTACAGGAGAGTATAAAATAGTGGGAGACAACTGTGATGTGTAGAGTAATGGGAAGTAATCCTCCATATAGAGTAATGAAAGGCTTCTTCTATCGAATTTGGGGGGACAATCAGTAAACTGTGGTTATTGAATTCAGGAGTGTTCATGGTGAAATTCCAGAACAAAAATGATAGAGATGATGTGTTAGAAAAGGGGATTATATTTTTTTGATGGGAAACTAGTGATTATCAAAGCCTGGGATCAAAATGAAGAAGTTAGGGAGGCTGAAACTGTACCTGTTTGGATCCAGTTACCTGGACTGCCACTAGTATACTGGGATCCTAAAATAATCTGCAAAATAGTTAGTCCACTGGGAAAATCATTGAATCTGGATAGATCAACTTCGGAGAAGGAGAGGCTATCTTTTGCCAGGATTCAAATGGAAGTTAAGATCAGTGAAGAACTACCTAACAAGCTCTTATACCTGAATGAAAATAAGGTGATAATGAGCTAGGAAGTGAAATTTGAATGGAAGCCTGTAAAATGAACCAAATGTGAAATGTTTGGGCATAAAGAGTCTGAATGCAGAAAGAAAGAAAGGGAGGAAGGAAGGAAAGTTGTTAAAGGCCAAGCAAATTTACATCCCAGTTAAAAAGAATGTGAAGAACATGAAGTTAACAACTGATACAAAACCAACACAGTCAATGAAAGGAAAAGAGCAAGAGAGAAGAATATTGCAAAAGGAGACACAAGGAGAAAATGAAGTGGAGTTTTAGAAGGTGAGAAGAGGTGGAAGATTAGTTATCCTGAAGAGCAGGGAGGAGACTGAATGTTCAGGTAACTATTCACTGCTTTCTGAACCACTTGATGAATGACAAAATAGTTTGCTGGAATATTAGAGGTATGAATAAGTGTGGGAAACACAGGAAAATTTGGAAGTTCTGTGAGGTCAACAATATAGGATGTTTATGTGTACTTGAAACTAAAGTAAAAGAAGAAAATCAAAAAAATTGTGGAGGAGAATTGGCCTGGGCTGAGAACTAGAAACAAATGGAAAGCTTATCAAATGAGGTAGAATATGGATAAGGTGGAGGAAAGATTTTTTTGAGGTTAATATACTTCATCTGGGAGAACAGTGTATTGATGTTGAATTAGTGTGGTTACAATACCATTGAAAGGAGAAACCCAATGTGGGAGTTCTTGAAGAATATTGGACCTAGAGATGATAGAGCACGGATCATTCTTGGAGATTTTAACTCTCCATTAAAGATAGAAGATATAGAAGGGGTAAATACAGTAAATGAAACTGAAACTAAAGATTTTCAGGAACTCAGGAATATAAATCTATTGGTTGAGATAAGAACTGTTGGCCAGAACTTCACTTGGTGTAACAGAAGAAGCTTTGATGAGAGAATCCAGAGCAAAAAGACAGGGGGATTGTGAATCAGGAATGGGTAAAAAGATGGAAGTAGTATACTGTGAAGTAAAACCAGATACACTGTCAGATCACTTCCCACTGATTTTGAATTGGCAAGAGAGGAAGAGAAGAGTAGCAAAGAGCTTCAGATACTTTAACATGTGGGAAAACTCAGTTATGTTTCAGGCAACAATTAAGAGCATTTGAAGGCAGAAAAGTGTGGAGACAATGAAAGATCTGGCAGGAACTTTGAAAGAACTGGAGAAACCATTGGAAGTTTTAAACATGAGAGATTTCTCTAATATTGAACAGAGAGTTATCAAAGCCAAAGAGGAATGGGTAAAAGTTCTAAAAGATTAAATGATAAACCTGGAAATGAATGCTTGCAGAATGAGGAGGAAGTATCAAGAAAAAAACTGGAATTGCTGGAAAATTCTGATTTTAGCTTCCTGCAACAAAAGGCTAAAATACAATGGCTCATGGAGGGAGTCAGGCCAACAAAGAGATTCTATGCTACTCTGAGGACAAGGAAGTACAGAAATTATATAGTAAATCTGAGAGTTAATAGATAAATTATATCTGAGCAGAGGAGAATTGAAGAACAGTTGCTAAGTCATTTCCAGAAACACTTGGGAGTCAGGGGAAAACAATTAAGCTGGAATCTGAATTAGCAAGCTATGGTGGAGTACTGAATGTAAAACAACAAGCTGACTTGATAAAGCCTGTTACAGCAGTTGAAATCAAAATATCAATGTGGGGAATCCATGCTAACAAGAGTCTGGGAAAAGATGGCTACACCAGCCATTTTTTTAGGAAGACATGGGAGATAACAGGAGAAGGAGTGATGAAAGCAGTGCATAATTTTTTTGAAGGGGAGAACATACCTGATATACTGAATGAAGCAGTGATCTCCCTCATGCCAAAAGTGCCTAATCCTCAGGTAGCCTCTGAATTCAGACCAATTGCTTGTTGTTCAAAAATGTATAAAGTGATAACTAAAATCTTATGTGCTAGACTAAGTGATAAGCTGCCAGATATAATCAGTCCAAATCAAAGTGCTTTTGTTAGAGGAAGGCATATAGCACACAATATATTGCTCACTCAGGAATTGTTGCACAAATACAATGTAGAAAGCATGAAACAAAGCTGTGTAGTGAAGGTTGACATAAGTAAAGCTTTTGATTATGTTAGTTGGGATTTTCTGCTGAATTGGTTAAAGCTCCTGAAGTTTCCAAATGCAATGATTGACTGGATTAAAGAAAGGGCATAGAATATCATCAAAGATGCAGGAAGGTAGGTATCCACACATTACTTTTTGCTGATGACTTACTAATTTTCAGTGCTACCACTCAGAAATCTATGGAAGGAGTAAAAAAGTGTTTGGAGAACTTCATGGAAGTTACGGGCTTAGCTATAAGCAAGCAGAAATCCAGTATCTATTTTTCTAAAATGTGTGAGAAAGAAAAAGTATTATTGGCTGGCATATTGGAGGTGATGAAAAGGGAGCTGCCAATTCAGTACCTGGGGCTTCCACTGTCTCAAGCAAAATGGAACAAAGAAGATTATGAACAGATGATTGAGAAGATAAAGGGAAACTGAAATGTTGGGATTCTGGCAACTTATCTTATGTAGGAAGGACACAGCTCATAAATACAGTGCTATTAAGTATTGCAGGTTACTGGCAAGCATCCTGAGCATCCCAGAAGGTGTTCATGAAAGAATAGTCAAAATCTGCATAAGCTTCTTACGGGGAAGAAATGAAGGGCAGCGAGGATTTACACCTGTAGCATGGAAAACACTGAGCAGAAGTAAGACATTGGGAGGAATGGGTTTAAAAGATCCCTCTGTGTGGAACAAAGCTGCAATCTGTAAGCATCTTTGGGACTTGAACTCAAAGAAGGATGTGCTATGGGTGAGATGGATACATATCTATTATATGAAGAAGATGGATTTGGAGAATTGCAGTTACAAGGATGGAAACAGTGGCACTTGGAAAATCTTATGCAAATTGAAGGAGCAATATTATCAACTCCTGAACAATTGCACTGATACAAAGGGTAGATTGATGATCAGGAAATTTTATGATGTGATGAAGGGATTGGGGAAGAAAGACAAGTATGCAAGGATTATTTGGTACAAAAAGATCCTTCCCAAACACAGAATGTTATTGTGGATGTTGTTAAAAATTTGCCTCCCAGCTGTGGACAGATTGCAGGGATTTGGAATTCTAAATGCACAACCATTTTGCTCAATGTGTGACCAGAAAGAGGAAACAACAAGCCACTTGTTCACTGAATGCACATTTGTGAGGAAGATACTAAGAATTCTTGACTTAGCAGAAGTTGCAATTTTGAGGGACCTAAAAAGGCTCCTAATGGCAGCAAGATGGAGGCAAGATCAGAAATTGATGATATGGACCACTGTGCTATACCAGGTATGGATTGAAAGAGACAACATGTTATTTCAAAAAGTGAAATTAAAAGAGGAAACAATTGCATTGCAGACTGAATCTGAATGCAAATGGAGAAATCAGAGGAAATGGAAGGAGAAATTAGAAGAACGTGCAGGAGTAGAAATGTAGATTTATTGCAGATTTGTTTAGTTTGTTGCTGTGGAAAGTTTGTTGTAGATTTCTTGTAAGAGTAGAAAAGCAGCTTCGTTGCAGATTTTGCTTACTTTGTAAAGGCTTAGAGTGATGGACAAAATCTTGACAGTTTTATGATCTTAATATAATACACATTCATACCAATTTTTTTTTAAAATTTTGAGTTTATATGTAATTTAACAAATATATAAGTGAAAAATACATTAAACCGTATACTATAACTTAAAGATGGGCCACCTCTTAAAAAATCTCTTCTAATATTACTATAAATATCTTTTAAGATTTATTGTAATGTGTACTTTTAATTTTTAATATATGTAGAATTTAAAATATTAATACTTATACGTACTAAATGAAGAAGTTAGAATCCTATTTTAAGATGCAGGGAATAGTATTACTCAATGGACAAAATTTTATCTATTTCAACTAGGAGCCTAATTTGTAGTTCAGGTTAGTATTTTAGGTTTCACGTGCGTTTTTGTTTTTTTTTAAAACGAAGTGCATATATCACATAATTTTAAAAAAATTGCACATATAACAATGTAATAATTGAAAGTGCAAATATAATCTTAGATAGTTAGTGTATGTGCAAATATAATACTAGATAGTTAGTGTATGTGCAAATATAATACTAGATAGTTAGTGTATGTGCAAATATAACATTTTCCGGCAGTTTAAGGCTGGAATTCATTGAAAAGGCTATTTTACCCCTCTGTAAACAAATTTAAAAATACAAGCATTAAAATTACATTCATACCCCCCTAATACTCAGTTTTTGGGTAAAATTTTGATTCCTTCCACTGCTATCTGGTCCGTGTAAAATCGAGTCCTATTTTGATTCCTTCAACTTATCAAATTCTTTATAAGAGTGTGGAAAAATCTTACTCGACCAGATTCAGGAAAATTGATTCCTTCCACACTCTCCTAACTTGGCCACGGACAAGATTCGGGAATTCCGATTCCTTCCACTGCATAAAATGAGTCTCGATTTTCCGACGCTGGGCTGGGCGGCGCCGAAAATGGTGGTGAATGGTGGCGTAGGTGATGTGAGGCTGTGCATCGGTGACGGGGAGGGGGAAATATGAGTTTGGCTTGTTGTCGAGGTGGTCATCTACAGTTAAGGTGAGATCGTCAGAGGAAATCTGGTGAGGCAGAGGGAGATTTGAGGTTGGCGTGTTGACGAAGTGGTCAGCGACGATGGGGGAGGTCGTCGGAGGAAATATGGTGAGGCGGGGGGAGATCTTAGGTTGGCGCGTTGACGAGATGGTCAGCGACAGTGGGTGGAGGTCGTCGGAGGCGGTGGGGGTGAGGCGACATGGGGAGAGGCTGCGGGGGAAGAGGCGGAGGGGGAGGTAAAACCCTAGTGGGGGAGGTCATCGACAGTAAAGGGGTGAGGCGGAACCCTAGCGGTGAGGGGAAAGCTGACGGCGGGAGGTGGTGACTGGTTGTGGTGGAAACCCTAGCGGCGATGAAGGAGGTGGTAGTGGCGGCGGCGACCGTGGTGCAGTGAAAGTGGTGGAGCAGGGATGGTGGTGGCAATATAGTGGTGGTTACAAGATATTTTTGCCTTTAATTTTTTTAGGTTGGAAGGGCAATTTGGTCATTTCGATTGGTCAATGGTCGAAAATGGTCACAATGCCGGAATATAGTCTTTAGAGTTGTATTTGCACTTATGTAAATTAGTTAGGCTTATTTTTGCATTAAAAATTATCTCAGAGTTATATCTACACTTTCTCAATTATATAGGGTTATATTTTTACTTTATTATTTTTTGTTGCAGTATAATAGATGCTGGTCTTATTTGATAACGAGTGGTTGGCGGTTGATTAGTGCCGTTTCATTTTGTTATTGTGACTGAATGTAGTAGTATAATACTTTTTCAATCTCATTAAAAATAACAGAATTATTTGTAACTCATTTTCCAAGATAAGTTTATTTGTAACTCATTTTCCAAGATAAGTTTATGTGACAGAGCATAGTGTGATAAATAATAGTATTTTTGGGAGATTAGGGGTATAATTTGACATTGGTTGAATTTAAAGAGGAAATTATAGAAATTTAATAATACATTTATTTGTCATCGATAGTTTTAAAATTTGTGTCATTTTTATTGGAACGGACGGAAAAAAATTGTGTCATTTTCATTGGGAGGGAGGAAGTCAAAAGTTTTTTTGAAAAATATTTCCTTCAACCCACAATAAACTTCTTATTTTACTTTTTAGTCTGTTTCACAATAAACTTCCTAATTATATTCTTTTATTTTTTTAATAAAAAAATTCACTTAAAATACTCTCGTAATTTGTGTTATATCAGCTGAACTCCACGTGATTCTCCAAAACTTCCTAATTTAAATCAAACTCATGTAATAAAAATGTGACACATCATGTACATAAATATTTGAATTATATACCATTCGGAACTTATTTGGGATGGAGTTAGTAGTAATTTAAAAGGTCAAAATGTCAAATTATGCACCTGTATCAAACTCTCAATTCTCACACATTATCAATTGAGCTTTTAATTCCTTTTTGTTTGTAAGAAAAAAAAAATGTGATGGTGTTTATCCAAGGAAATCTATTCACCTTTCTTTCCCATCAAGCTCAACTTGGAAAATAATCACTTTTTAAAGAGAGCCAATTTTAAACTCTATTTATGATATTACCTCGACGATATTTATTAAAAAAACTAGTGATCATAAGTGATCACTTTAAGCTTGTTGAATTATCCCAGTCATTGTCCAAACCATATTTATCCACAAAAATAGAGATTGTACAATTGCATAAATGTTGAAATGGTAATAACGAAGAAGATGTTTACGACCATAAAACTTGACCAATGTTTTTCCAATCCATAACCACTGGCGGAACTGGGGGCGAGCCGGTGCGGCCGCCCCCCAAACTCCGGTGATTCTTCCCGGATGAACAGTGTCCGCCCCTCCTTCGCCCTCCAAACCTCCGCCCCTCCTCCGCCCCTCCTCCGATATCCCTCTGGTTCCGCCACTGTCCATAACCTCAAAAAGAGAAAAATAAAAATAAAGATCGTAATCCAATTGACTAGTGGGGTAGCTATGGCGGTTCGCCCCCACTCCCCTTCGCAAAATAAATAGGGACAGTTGCAAAATTGCAATTCCATCTTTCATCGCAACACAGCAAAAATTAATGGAGCCGAGCTTCGATCCTCACCACCATCAATGCTGCCTGGAGATGGAGGCGCACAGGGTTGTTCCGCCGCCTCCCTCCAGCTCCTTCCAGAAGCTCAAAAGCGGCCTCAAGGAGACCTTCTTCCCCGACGATCCTCTGCGCCAATTCCATGGGAAATCCCCCAAAACCAAGCTCATACTCGCCGCTCAGTACATCTTCCCCGTCCTCCAATGGGGCCCCACCTACAACCTCCACCTCCTCAAGTCCGACGTCGTTTCCGGCCTCACCATTGCCAGCCTCGCCATCCCCCAGGTCTGTTCGTTCGTCGTCGTGTGGGAGTGGGGTGAGGTGATGGATGATTAAGCGGTTGACGTTAATTTCATGAGTTGTTGGTTTTGTGCAGGGGATCAGCTATGCAAAGCTGGCCAACTTGCCGCCGATTGTTGGGCTGTGTAAGTAGTGCAAAAATATTAGCGATGAATTTTTTCATTCTCAAATGCAATTGCCTGAGTTTGAACCCAGAAACCATCTTCACACTAGTTTTTTGCTTGTTGCTGGTGGCCAACTCTGAACAGGGCTCGAAGCTCTGCTCTCGGGCCCTCGTTTTTTCGAATGAGAACTCCATTAGAGCGATTGAGTTTTTATGTGTGTGCATGCATAAAGTTGTCAACTTTTCTTTCCTAATAGAGATGGTTATAGATGGTAGTTTTCTTATGCAGATTCGAGCTTTGTCCCACCGCTGATTTACACGGTGCTGGGAAGCTCGCGGGATCTGGCGGTGGGGCCGGTATCAATAGCGTCGCTGATAATGGGATCAATGCTGATAAAGGAGGTTTCTCCGAGCCGAGACCCCATCCTGTTTCTTCAGCTGGCCTTCTCTTCTACTTTCTTTGCTGGCCTTACGCAGGCCTCTTTGGGGATCCTAAGGTTCCATTATTTCTGCATTTTTGGCATCAGATTTAAGAAGATTGCCAAAATATGACAACGTTTGTCGCTTTGTGTGGATGCAGGCTGGGGTTCATCATTGACTTCCTTTCAAAGGCCACACTTATTGGGTTCATGGCTGGGGCTGCCATTATTGTTTCTCTTCAGCAGCTCAAAGCCCTTCTTGGGATCACCCATTTCACCAAGGAAATGGGCTTAATCCCTGTTTTGTCCTCTGTCTTTCATGAGACCAAAGAGGTGATTACTTTTACTTTATTTATCTAAATTGATTACCAAGTAGTATTTACTTTCTCGTGTCTGCACACTTTTTGGTCAACCTTTAACTGGTATTTAATTTAGTATTTAATTTAACTGGTATTTAATTTGATAATTTTAAAAATATATTTTGCAAAATATCTAATAATATAACTTTAATTAGTATTTAATTTGATAATTTTTTTAAAAAAACATTTTGCGGAATATCTAATAATATTTTAAATGTTGGTATTAATGCCTATATTAATTGAAATTTATGTTGTGCTGATTTGGTCTCCCTCTGTCCTTCTCTTACCTGTTTTGTTTATGAGGATGTGAGTTAGGAGATTCTAGTGGTTTGGTCAGATTGAAAGCGGAATTTTAACAATAATTTCTAATTTTGTGGGATTGACATCCCTTTTAAACAAAAGTTATTCTCATTCCACTTTATGGTAAAAATACATTTCATTTTCCATTTTCATGACGAACCAAACGGCCCCCCTAAGGGAGGAGGGATTTGTATAATGTTTACTTCTTGAGGTGATACTTTGTCATTTTTGCAAACTACAGGGGAATTTCTTGTAATATCCACTTGTTTTACGAAATGTAATTGAATGTATTTGAGTCCACTTGTTTTCTTTACCTCTTTTCTCCTCTCTTTTTTTTTTATAAATATTAATCTTTACATCTCTTCTCTAGTTTAAGTTCAGCAACATGAAAAGGACACTGAAACTTTACAAATGTTTTTGAGTCTGTCTATTAATTCCATGAGTCCGTCTATAAGACGGTTTTTCTATAAGGCATGGACACCAAGTTTTAAACTGTAAATTAAAATAAATGAAGATAAAATTTTCGGGTTGTATGAATCGGGTTATAAACTTTATAACTACAACATGTTGTATAATAAAATTTTAATATTGCAACTAAGACCTTTTACCTTTTATTATTTTAATTAAACCCTATTTTTCCATAAGTTTATGGAAATACGGTATTTCCCAAAACTTTGTCTAATTCCATTCACTTTTTGTTTCCTCCCAAAATTTCATCTAATTCCTCTGTTTTCTTAAATTTAACATAATCCCTCTGTTCCGAAATAATTGACACACTTTCTATTTTCACCCGTCTCACATAAAATTGCACACTTTAATTTTTACCTAAATGGTATAGAATATGTTGTAAAATTCCTACAATATCTTTTTTAACTTCAATAACTTTATGGCTGGCTCCACTGCTTTCCCAAAATATCTCTACTTTTTCACAATTATTCTTTGCCACATCATCTTGCATAAAATATCGAGCCAAATTTCAATGTGTCATTTATTCCGGCACAGAGGGAGTACTAGATTTAGACGTTTTCTTTACAAGTTGAAATGTGAGAAGAAAACTGAACGAAATAAACAAAAAAAACTGAGAATGATTCATTTTTTGGCAAAAAGGAAAACAATCTTAAAAAAATATGTAAAAATGAAAAGTATATCAAATTTTAGAGAATATTAAAAATATTCAACTTTATAACTAGTTAAAAAGAAGAAGAAAACTTTATGTCTATCTCTCCCCCCAACTCCTTTTTATCTTTCATCCCTAGCTTTCGTCTTCCACTAACCACTTATTTCTCATCATTCATTCCATATCTTCCTCTATTTCACTTGTTCTCCGACCACATTTCTTTTTCACTTAACCCAATTAATCTTTAAAAAAAAACTCCCTTTCATCCATGTTATGATGAATACTTACTAAGATTGTGTTTGGTGCGTCTTATATCAGAAACTGATATTCTCTCCTCAAAATAAGTTAAATTTACTTATAAAACATGAAATTTAATTTTTGAAAGAGAACTATAATTTTGAATGGCAAAGTCTTAGGAAAGATCGTATTTCCATAGGTATATGGAAAGACGAGGTTGAATTGGAATTATAGAAAGGTAAAAGGTTTTAGTTGCAATATTAAAATTTTATTATGCAACATTTAAGAGTGATAGGTTTATTACCCGATTAATATAACCCGAAAATTTTATTTTGATTTCTTCAAATTTACAATTTAAACCTTGGTCTTTCCATAGCTTATGGAAAGACCGTCTTTCAAGAGACGGACTCTTTAATATATTTCAGTTTAATAATAAGAAATACTCCCTGAATAGTTTCCTTAATTAAAACGCGATTTTGGTGATAAACTCACAAAAAACTTGATTTTGTTAATAAAGACGGAGAATAGAAACCGTTTTGGATTGGAGAACCATCCCTAATGGCTTACTGTACATAAATCGTTCCTCCACCAATTTCAAAACTAAGCCCTCTTCATTAATCCATTTTCTACCTATATTCTACCCAAAACCTGGTTAGCTTCCGTTGAATTTTAATTTTTTTAATGGTAACTAGGATTTTCGTACTTCCGTCCATTCTTTAATGTTGCGGCGAAAAGAGCTATCATTGATGCGAATTTTGGTATATAGGGTTTTTGTTTTTGAAGTATAAATTTTGGGGGATTTTTAAAATTGGAGGGTTGATGGATTAAGCTGATTATATTGCTTATATTCCTTTTCTTTGTAAGATTTGGTTATATTGCTATTAGCCGATTAGGATTATAGTCCTATTCCTGTTCCTACTATACTTTTCATGCGTCTATATATATTGTAATTCTCATCGTGAGTAGCTCAACAGATTCTGTTTTATAATCTTTGTTACAGGCACGATGATTAAACTGTTCAAAGTTAAGGAGAAGCAAGCTGAGAGTGCCAGCGGACGGGGATTCGCAAAGAAGCAATCTGCTGGAGAGTTGCGAATTCAAAAAGGTTTGTTTACGCTGTTTTTCTCCATTCTAGATTCGTCAACGTATCTTTGTCCTGGCATCCATTGTTTTGTTTTCCATGTTCCAGATATCAGTGAGCTGAACCTTCCTGAAGGATGCAAGATCGAATTCCCCAACGGCAAGGATGATCTCATGTACTTTGAGATCTCCGCCCGACCAGATGAGGGTTATTACAAGTAAGTAGTCCGCTCAATCTTTCAGTTGCTACAGTAGTATTTGTAAACGGCTAATAAGAAAAGGCAAGTAATTTGCGTTGTATTTTTGTTTCTTGTTTACGCTTCGCAAAGCATAATGTTTGTGAAACCTCTTCTTCTTCTCGGTTTTGCAGGGGAGGGACTTTTCTGTTCACTTTCCAGGTTTCCTCAATCTACCCGCATGAGCCACCGAAAGTGAAGTGCAGAGCCAAGGTATGTTGTGTTTGTCATGTTATTGACAATCCATTGGTATTTTGAGGAAATTTTCTGAACTTCGTGTTCTTCGTGCAGGTCTACCATCCCAATATTGATCTGGAGGGGAATGTGTGCCTCAACGTGCTTCGCGAAGACTGGACACCGGTCCTCAACATCAACACCATTGTTTATGGACTGCATCATCTGTTCACGGTAAATTCTCAGTTCATTCGAGTTTAAACTTTCTTTTATAGTCTTGAGTTTGTCTTCTTATAGTAACCTTCGTGCAGGAGCCAAATCACGAAGACCCTCTTAATCATGACGCTGCTGAAGTTTTGAGAGACAACCCGAGCTTGTTTAAATTGAACGTGAAGAAGGCTATGGCGGGTGGACATGTTGGGGGTACATGTTTTACAAAGTGTGTCTAACTTTTCTAGTTCGCGGAACTAATGTTCGTGTAAATGGATACAGCGAATGAAAAGCGATTTCTGAGATTTGTATCAGTACTTTTTTGTTCTACTCAGGATCTGATGGTTCGAGTAATACATTATGCATACATTCTCTAAATGGCTTTAGATTTTGTTAATGAAACATTTATCCTGTTGGTATCGAAGTTCTTGTCTACTCTGCCTGAAAGGCTGAACCAAATGTATAATTCAAGCTAATAACAACGTTTCTATAGATGTTCATATCAGAAGGTTAAAACATGATCCTCAAAAAAATAACAAATGATAATCTATGTAGAAGTTTACAACTCTGTCTCTTTTAAAGCAGCAACCCTAGCACTCTCCCTGTCATGCTTAAAGGTCCAATACAAAGGCGTGTAAAATAAACTACACAAACCGAATGGAACAGCCATCATGCAGAAAAGCCCTCTTGACAGAGCCATGGCTTCTCTCCGAGACCCTAAAACCGGATCGATTGTCTTGGTGTCGTAGCCAAACATCTGCTCCGCGAGAATTCCTACAATGGGAGCGGCGAAAGAAGCGAAGGAGCCCTCGAAGGCGCGATCAAACGCGTAGATCATGGTACGGTGTTTAACAGGGACAACCTCGGCAAACATGGGAGCATTCGAAGCACTCCCACACCAGCTTATGGTCAGCCCCATCAAGAAAAGAGTGACTGCGTATGAGTAATAGCTGTCTACTGACTGAGTGACGACTCTGAGAAGGAACCATGAGAATGGTATCCCCATAAACGAGCTGAACTGCGCACACATAATTCGTCCAGAATGAGGGTACAAGGTTGTCATATGATCTGCGATTATTCCACCAACAAACGAACCCACAGCACATCCACCTGCAAAGAGTCCAACTAGGGATGCCGAACTATTGTGATCAAAACCTGCAAAAGGAATTCCTTGCTAAATCATATGGATCATATCTTGATGCCTTGAACTGTACTAAAGAACAAGCACAACGAGAAGAAGAGGTTGGGAGTTATCTGATAAACTCACCAATCAGTTCGAACCATAGCGTCAAAAACACAAACGCATTCCAAGGCAGTGAGCCAACTAAGCCCTGC
>JAULKM010029214.1:0-13755 GCA_032355605.1 Rubia tinctorum | reverse complement strand
AAAGAGTATAGTGTTGACCTCCTAAAAATACTAAACTAATAAAAATATAATAAATGATATTTTTGATATCTTATCAGGTTTGGAGATGATCTATTGAGAATAGGTTCTATGAAGCTTAAAATAATAGTGAGTGATAACGAGTAAAAGAAATATAACTAAAGGACTACAATCAATTATATATTGTTCAAATAAGAGAGTTAAATTATTAGAAAAAACAGTAGTCATAAAAATATCCTTACAATTACTACACAAATTCGATTAAGAATTGTTTTAGTTCCAACAAAACAGATATTGCAACCCAATCAGCTCGCATTATGATGACATTAAAGACAATCGGGCCACCAACTTCTATGATCTTGAAGAACAAGGTGTCCCTAATGCATAGGTGGTTTCCCAATGTATGGTGTACTTTATACTATATCTTTCTCATTAATGGATTCATTCTGAATTGGGCCAGGTCCCACAGGTGTAGGTGGATTTTACCGAACTACGGTATCAAGTCTTGTGTGTAATTGTGTTATTTTCATTACATATTTGGTTAGATAGGTTATGTTTGAACACAAATTTAATAAATAAGCTAAAACGGTAAAACCAAAATTGCATTTGGTATCAAAGCTTGGTCACTTATTCTTACCTTGGTTGTGTCAAAGTAAGTGTGATACGGTTTTACCATGACAACCAAAGAAGGAACTTCTGTGTTTCTGCCACCACTGCTGGAATGAACAAACTACAACTATTGGAAGGTACGTATGAGAGTCTTTATAAACTCATTGGATGAAATAGCATGGCACTTTGTTGAAACCGAATGGAATCACCCAACTAAAGATGATGAATCCAACTCGAAGGAGAAATGGGGAGAGTCAAGTTCAAGGAAACAAAGCTCAAAGATAAATCATCATGGTCTCCAGATGAATTGAAGGCTCCACTGGAAAATTCAAAGGCATTGAATGCTATCTTCACAGCGGTGGATGAAAATCAGTTTAGACTCATCCCTCATGTCATCAGGCTAAGAAGGCCTGGGATATTCTGCAGACTGTGCATGAAGGAACTAGTCGTGTACGTGAATCCAAATTACAGATGTTAGCTACAAAGTTTGAAGAATTGATAATGGGGGAGGATGATGCGATTACCACATTTAATGGGAAACTCAGAGACATCTCCAATATGGCAAATCAACTAGGAAAGGTCTACAAGGAATCAAAGTTGGTAAAGAAGACATTGAGACCACTGCCCAAAAGATTTGCAATGAAGGTTGCAGCAATAGAAGAAGCTAGAGATGTATCAACTATGACCTTGCATGAGTTAATGAGATCACTACAAACGTATGAGATGACAATGAAACATCCTGCAAAGAAAATTCAGAAGGGGTTGGCCTTCAAAGCATTGTCATCACAGTACAATCATGAATCAAATAGTGATGATGGTATTGAAGAACTCGCTCTCATCACTAAGAATTTCTCAAGAATGCTAAAAAGGGTGGTGAACAAGAAATTGCAAGAAAGAACTGGAAAAAATAAACCTCGAGGATAAAACTTTGGAAATAATTGTGGAACACACATGGAACAAGGTAACCAACAGTTCTCTAAAAATCAAGGTGATGAAGTAAAACAGCCAGGAAGGATTCATGTAGAGAGTGTGAAGGTTTTGGACATATCCAGGCTGAATGTCCTAACACCTGAAAGAAGCAAGGAAGGTCATATGTCCCCTTATGGAGTGAGGAGGAAGAAGATGAGAAAGATGAACGAGAACTTACAAGCAATTATTTGACATTTGGAGCGAAAGTTCACAATGATTCAGATGCTATTGACATATGTTCCAACAAAGACAAAACTGTATGTTCCAACATAGGTTCTGACGATACCTCTAGCGATGATAAATACCAAACCATGAGTGATGAAGAGATCTACATTGCATTTGAAAAAAAAGTATGACATATGGCTAAAAGTTGTTGACACAAAAAATCCTTGAAAATGGAGAAAAATCAATTGGCTCAGACGGAGAAGGAACTGTTAGTCCTTGTTGAAGATCTTAAGAATGAAATATAGGAATTGAAATTGAGTCTACATTCTACGAGTGAGAGGCAGAAACAACAATTAATAGGTTAAACACTGGTAAGGAAAAACTTGATGACATTCTGACCATGGGAAAAAACTTTGGAGATCGACAATGAATTAGATATGAAAATCCTTTAGGTAACCCAGTAAATCTCAAAGCACAGGTTCAAGAGATAAAGAGAAAGGTTATCAGGACTTGTCAACGAAAACCTCTCATCTGTAGCTACTGCATGTATCAAGGACATACTGAGGAACAATGTCTCAGATTACTCAGAGATATTATGAATGAGCCACAATTGTCTGCATGTTCCAACAAATACAAGGTCCAATAATCAAATATGGTCAGAAATGTATGGATTATTAAACGCACCATGAATTGTTTTGTTGCTCTTACTTCACTTATTGCACATTCTAGAAACTCGTGGTACTTTTATAGTGGGTGCTCTCGACACATTACAGGAACACAGGAATTTATGACAAAAATCAAACCATATAATAGTGGATTCGTTACTTTTGGAGATGGGAAGAAGAGTCGTGTAATTGGCAAGGGTGAAATGCATATTGAAGGATTTCCTGTGTTCACTAGTGTATTGCTCGTTGAAGATCTAAAGGTGAATTTCTTGAGTATCAGTCAGTTGTGTGATGATAATATGATAGTTAAATTTCAGAAAGACAAATGTATTGTAAGATATGGTGATGATAAAGTTCTCTCTGGTATTCGATCATCAAACAATTGTTACCTCTTGGAACAAGAAGTAAATTTTTTGACTTCAAAACAACATGAAGGCACTATATGACATAGGAATCTTGGTTATACCAACTACAAAACCTTGGTGAAAATTGCCAACTCGAAGGCCGTACGAGGTATGCCTATACATACCAGCAAAAATGAAATTGTGTGTGGACCATGCCAACAAGGTAAAAAAATTTGATCTCCTCACTCTACTGTACAATATATTACTACCTCAAGGAATATTGAATTACTTCATATAGAATTGATGGGTCTAGTCAACACACCAAGTGTGAGTGGTAAGAGGTACATTTTTGTGTGTGTTGATGATTTTTCTAGATATTTGGGTGGCTTTTCTTAAAGAAAAATCAGATACTGTGGATGTGTTTAGAAGTTTGGTGATAAACTTACAGACAGAGAAAGGAAGTCCGGTAGGAAAGATTGTTAGAATCAGAAGTGATCATGGAAGGGAATTTGAAAATTCTCAATTCAGTGATTTCTGTGATGAACTTGGTATTCAGCATGAATTCTCTGCTCCAATCAGTCCACAACATAACGACATTGTAAAAAGGAAGAATAAACACTCCAGGAGATGGCACGAGTCATGCTTGCTGAAAAAGGGATACACCAAAATTGGTGGGCAGAAGCTATCAATACAACTTGCTATACAATAAATCATGTGTATCTTCATCCATTCCCCAGAAAAACATCATACGAGATTTAGAAGGGCAGGATGCCAAACACATCTCACTTTCATGTGTTTTGAAGCAAGTGTTACATCCTTAGAGATAGATATCCACTGGAAAAGTTAGACAGTCGTAGTGATGTTGGGATATTCTTGGGTATTTTGTAAATAGTCATGCTTATCGTGTTTGTAATCTACGAACAAATTCCCTTATGGAGTCCATAAATGTAGTTATGGATGATTCTGATGACAAACAGAGTTCGAGTGAAAAAAGGAGATGAACAGTCGAAGATCATGTTCCAACACAACACATTTCACCTGAGCAGCTAGACTATGTTGGAACATCTGAACAATCAGAATGTCAGTCTGAACCTGAAGTAGAAAAACATGTTGAAATATCCTCTCACCAAGATCGCATGTTCAACCACAAGTGGTACCAGAACCTATCACAAGAAGAACCCAAACAATTCCTCGACTGAACTATAAACAATTGGCTGGACTGCAATATTTTATCTCACTTATTGAACCAAAGAACTGTAAGGAAGTACTACTTGAAGAATATTGGATTACGAAAATGCAAGAAGAACTTAGGAAATTTGAACGCAATGATGTATGGTATTTTACTCCTCGTCCGAAAGGGGTAAACGTTATTGGTACAAAGTGGATCTTCAAGAACAAGTCTGATGCTGATGGTCAGATTACTCGTAATAAAGCTAGACTGGTTGCTCAAGTATATACTCAGATTGAGTGAGTTAATTTTGATGAGACGTTTGCACTAGTTGCCAGGTTAGAATCTATTCGCATATTACATGCTATTAACTGTACTATGAACTTTACATTATATCAGATATATGTCAGAAGTGCATTTTTGAATTGAGTGGTTAATGAGAAGTTGTATGTGGAACGACCTAAAATATTTGAAGATCCTCACTATCCACATCACATGTATCGACTCAAGAATGCAATGTATGGTCTGAAACAGGCACCCAGAGCATTGATATGAACGACTGTCCAACTTTCTTCTTAAGAAAGGTTATCATCGAGAGGGAGTACATCGTACCTTATTTGTGCTTAATAAATCCACAAAGTTTTTTATTGCTCAAATTTATATGGATGATATTATGTTTGGCTTTACTTCATCATCTATGGTACAAGATTTTGTATCACTGATGCATGCCAAATTTGAGATGAGCATGGTTGGAGAATTCACATATTTTCTAGAACTTCAGGTAAAGCAAGAAAAGAATGGTCTGTTCATAAATCAGAGCAAGTATGCCTTAAATCTGGTGAAGAGATTTGGACTAAGTAGTGCTCGATATGTAAAAACTCCAATGACAACTACAGAAAAAATTGGTGAAAGATGAGAAAGGTATCGAAGTTGATCAGAAATTGTACAGAAGTATAATTGGGAGTCTTCTATATCTTACAGCTAGCCGACCAGATATATGTTTCAACGTAGGTGTGTGTGCAAGATTTCAGGCTGATCCGAAGAATCTCATTTGACTGTAGTAAAGAGAGTTATTCGATATGTTAGTGGAACTTTTGATTATGGAATATGGTATACTAAGAATCAAGATTCATGTCTTATTGGCTAAAATGTTTCTGATTGGGCCGGTAATGCAAATGATCGCAAAAGTACTACTGGTGGTTGTTTCTTTATTGGCACAAATTTGGTCTCTTGGTATAGTAAGAAGCAAAATTTAATCTCCTTACCATTTGCTAAAACTGAGTATCTTGCTGCTGGAAGTTGTTGTGCACAATTTCTATGGATGAAACAAATGTTGAATGACTATGGAATTCAACAAGGGCCTCTAAAGATTTTTTGTGATAACGAAAGTGCAAATGACATCTCCAAAAATCCTGTTAAGCACTTGAGAACGAAGCATATCGACATCAGAAATCATTTATTAGAGATTTGGTTGAAATAAAGGAAGTTGTGATGGCCTATGTTCCAACATGTGAGCAGTGCGCGAATATATTTACTAAACTGTTGGACGCTTCTACCTTTGAATTTCTCAGACAACACCTTGGTGTGTGTTGGATATGAGGTATTTTCTTTGAAATTCTTCTGTATAGTATGTATATTTGTGTTGGTTTAGTTTTTTGTTTCGAAAAATTCATAAAAACAAAAAAATGGAAAGACAATTTTTTTTAAAAAAAAGAGGAAGTGTTTTTGAAAAATGTTGGAAATTAAGAAAGGACATGAGTTGACAAGAGAGAAAATGTAATAATTGCCTTGGAAAGGGAAAAATGTAAACACGGTTAGAGAGGTTAAAAGGGGAGAAGTTATTTTTGGTTCAAATTCTTCCAATTTCTCCATATTCCCTCTTTTTCGGCATTACACCCTTCTTCTCCACTACCAAACTTTCAGAATTTTAGAAGTTATCTTTGTCGAGTTTGAGTGATCCGAGATCTCTTTTCCAAACATAAAATTCCTACCGAAGTTTTTTTTAAACTCCCTTCAATGGACAAAAATAATAAGCCGCTCCGACTCACCTCCGGAAAGTCCGAGAACGCACCAAGCAAGAAGAAAACTCAATTTCAAAAGGTAACCGGTTCTGAATTTTCTCACTTTTTTTGAGAAGGTAAAAAAGTTTAGGTCTATAGGAGAATTTTTTTAATGGGTGCAAGTAAACCGAGTGACCATTGATATGATAAATTAAGAAAATCTAAAGGTGGAGTTTTTGGAGGTCAGTATGGAAGAATTACTCTCAGGTGACATAGGAAAATTGCATGACATTGAACACTTTGAAGTTAAGTTGCTGAAACGTAGATATGAAGAGCATAGAGGGAAAGACATTTTCATGGGTATAGTTATATTCTGGGTTGGAATTATGAAAAAAAATAAAGAAATTAGTAATGATGAAGCTGAAGGTTTTGAAGGTGATAAGGTATGTTGATCATATGAAGATTGTTCAGTATGGTCCTGTAGCTGTAAGGAGGTATGAGGAACTCAGGGCAATGAAGCATGTAGTGATTGTGTTTTCTGACAATGAAGAAGAAGAAATTGGGTATGTTCCAACATACCAGGAGGAAACAGAGCATATGAAAGTTGAAGAACAGGAACTAGGTTTTACTGGTGACAATATGGGAGATCAGCATTGCCACATGGAAGACTATTGTGTAGGTTCTGCTTATAATGATATGAAGGTTTCCGAGGCTGAGAAGAGAGGGGGAGATGGAGCCATAATGGAAGCTTTTGAGACAGAGGAGGTAGAATATCATGTTCCAACACATGTAGTTAAACCTTTTGATGGGTTTGACTATGTTGGAACACATGCCACTAGAGATACTAAGCAGCAGTAGAAACGGTATATTCCAACATATGAACCAAATCTGACCTATTCCAGCGACGAGGTCCTAGATGAATTCATCCAGAATAGGTTGAGGAAGGCTAAGAGGAAGGTGACAGAAGCTGAGTCATCCCAGCCAGCCAAGAAAAGCAAGCTGGTAGGACCCTCTTCCAAGAAAAGGAAAACCACACTTCCACCACCTCCTGGAAGTGATGCTCTCTCAGATATTTTCTATGATGCGGATAGTGAGGAAATGAGAGAAGTGTTTTCCCAAAGGAAGATTATTTCTGAGAGGCCATTAGACTTGCTAGTGTATAAACCAAATGGTTTCTCTGGTTTTCTGGAACTGATTGGTACGAAGAAGGCTGCCTGCCTCTGTGTTTAGACTACAACAAACAGCTGGTTTGTGAGGTATATTCAAATATGATGGTTGGGAACCTAGAGCAGGACTCACCCTGGTGTGACAGAGTCTATGTTAGAGGCAAGATTGTATATTTTTCTGCTGAAAAAATTAATAGTTTGTTGGGGTTAAAAACTCCAGAGTTTGAAGGGATTTTTTCAGAGGAAATGGAGATCATTGATGATCAGATTTTAGCAGAAATTTATGGTATATTTAAGACTGAATGACCTGCAACAGGGTATTCTCAAGTATCCTGTTTTTCCTCCACGTTTTTAGACTCTATCAGGTAGTAGTCAGTTGTTGGATGCCCTCTACAAATACTACAGCTCTGACTCGCGAAATGGCTAAGTTTTTATACTGTGTTGGAACACAAAGCCTGTCAATCTTGGATTACTTATCCAGCAGAGCATTGTGAGGCTAGCAATATCTCCAAAGGCCAAACATGCACTGGTTTATCCTTGTATCATCTAGGCCTTGGTCAGAAGTGAGAGAGTTAAGGCCAAGCCAAAAGACGAGATTGTGGAAACTAAGCCCCTAAATCTGAACATGAAGACTTTTGGCTTGAGACAGGGAAAAGATTTACCTTGGAAACCTAAGATTGTTGCTTCTACTTCTGCCTGTGATGAGAAACAAGACAAGTTGATGGCTATGGATGCAAGGCTGGGATCCATTATTTTTCATATTGCTGCAATTGAAGCTGAAAAGGCCAGAATTAAAGCAGAAAAGTCACAGCTAAAAGCACAAGTTGCTCCTTCTGATCGGAATTGATGTCAGGAGGGTTATGTTCCAACATAGTCATTGTTAAATTCAGGGGGAGCAGATTTTGTTTTGCTGACCTTTTGCTGGGTTTTTCTTGTTTTTCTGTGACTTTGGCATATTCATGGCCCCAGGGGGAGAATATTTTGGAGGATTTTGGATTTAATTTTTTGTGGTGATGTAATCTGAATTATATTTGGATTTCTGGTTTTGGTGTTTTTATTAATTCAGATTTAGCCCAGTCTTATATGTTCCAACATAAGGGATTTCTGGTATTCTTATGCATGTGAAATTTGGAAGTTTTTCTTATGATTGTTTACGGCAAAATAAGTGGGTCCACAAAATGCCAAATGGAGAGATTGTAAGGTCATGTGGTCTTCAATAATTATCGAGTTGGCAATTTGTGAACAATTGTTGAAAGAGAAAAATGTTCCATGTTGGAACACACGGAATGAATTAGGATTTGATTGTTAGAATATTGTGTATTGTTGATTTATGGAATTATGGAGATTATGCAGTATTTGAATCAGACATGTATGAAGCATAATGGATTCATGAAAAATCCCTATAATTATGGAATTGGATTTATGTAATATAATGAGATATTTGAGATAAAGAAAATCTCTTTATTTATGAGATTTGGATATGCATCAGAAGCAGAAAAGGAATATGAATATTATGGAGATAATTATGGAGTGTTCCGATCTGCTCTTTGGATTATATACACTGGACATCACAGCTGCAATCCTCAGGATTTTAATTGAGAAAATCTGCACATCAGATTTGCATCTTTCCGAGAGTTTTGCAAAAGTCAATTTTCATATGTTCCAACATACGTAACCTGTTGATCAAGTTCAGAGTCGTATATCAAATTTCTCGAGAGGAGGAGATTCAACGTCGACGAGTTTCAAAGTCGAGGGATTCTGATCAAGGCGGATCGATAGTAAGGGGAGCTTGCAAAATCCACGCGTTGTAATTAGAAAAGATAAGTATAGTTGTATCTTTCTGATTTTTGGATTTATTCTGAAATTGGTCAGACCCCACAGATGTATGTGGGTTTCACCAAACTGCGTAATCAAGTTGTGTGTGCTCGTATGTTATTTACTTTACATATTTAGTTAGATAAAAATATGTTGGAACATAGGTTTAAAATTTAAACTAAATCGGTAAAACAAATTTTCAATAGCCAATGTTGTAATTATAATCGTAATATTTTAATTCTCGTAATCTCTTACCATGGAATAAAAGGTGAAATCACTCATTTTTAAGATCCCGAAACAATCCAAATTACTGAAGAGGTTGAAAGTGCGAGAAATAGCTACAACAACAATAAGTACGACTGTCCCATTTGATGAAAAGGTTTAAGGATAATATTGGAGGTCCAAAGTCATGTTAGATGATTGACTTTTCAAAGCCTTAATGTAGAGTTTGGTTGCTCTTTTTTTGAATAAGAGGATTTTACTACTGGGGGATGATGGTGTTTCACCACTTTTATTTCACCAATTATAACTAAATGCAAATCTTTCGGAAACACAAAAATAGGGTTCAATTAGAATTATAAAAGGAGAAAAATTACAATATTAAAAATTTACTAACACTTGTGTGAAACCGTCTCATCATACATTTATAATGAGACGATGGATTAAATTGCAATGTAAAACTGTACATAAATTGAAGTCCCGGATTGGTAGAGCGCGTGGATGTAGGATTGGTTATTGGAAGTTGAAGCGTGCGTAAATGCAATTGGAGTGTGGAGAAATTCTAACAAAAAACATGAGATAAATGCATTTGTACCTTCGAGTTATTTGTTTAGTACACATATATCTCCTTTTTTTTTTGAAAATGTGCATATACCCCCTCCAGTTTTTCGAAAATGCACATATACCCTTACCTAGTTTTCAAAAGTTCACATATACTGCTATAGGCGGATATCGGCGTTTAGAAAAATGAGAGGTGTATGTGCACAAACATGAAACAGGGGTATATGCGCAATTTCAAAAACTTATGAAGTATTTGTGCATTATACAAGAAACTGAAGGAGCATAAATGCACTTTACTAAAAAAATTATAATGGAAACCGAACCTTGAACCTGCACCTTCGAAATTCTAATTCAAGGCAGAAATCCAAACTACATTTTGTTACATGTTTCACAACTTTTTGTTAATTATTTCATAAATTTTTGTTACTTATTTGACTGCTTTTCTTTTGCTTATTTAGAAATTTTTAAAAATATTTTAACGGAAATTAGAGATGGTCTCCTGTAATGCAGCCTAAACTTTAGGCAGAGCTCTTTATACGATTCTAACTATATTCTACCTCCACAAACCTATCTCTAATAATTTTACGGGGACCTATCTCCAATTATTTTACAAGAACCTAAAGCTAATATTTTTTCATGAGTTTTTTTGTCCAATTTTTTTCAATCCTTTTCCCGCCATCTGCATCTGCAAAAAAAAAATTATTTTTTAAAAAAATGTTTAAAAATACAAAAAATCAATATGATCAACGAACTAAAAATTATAAACATTAGCAAAAAGTAGCAGAAAATCAACGAAACATCATAAAACATCAACTAAAACATTGCAGCAAAAAATATTAAAAAATAAAATAAAATAGCAAAAAAAATATATAACTAAAGAAAAATCAACAAAAAATTGAAAAAACGTAAACTACAACTTAAAAAACTAAATATCAAATAAATATTAACAAAGTTAAAATTATCCATTTTTATGAAAAAAACTACAAACATCAACCTATGTCACCCAAAAGCTAAAAAATCAATTATTATCACCTAAACTTCACCCAGAAAATAAAAAGTCAACATAAGAAAAAAAATACTACAAAAATTCACCCAATCACAAAAAAAACTATAAAGATCAACCCCTATCACCTAAAACTCATCTAGAAAATGAAAAACATCAACTTGGAGAAAAAAACTAAAATTATCAACCCATATAACCCCAAAAAACTCAAAACATCGACTCAATACAACTAAAACTCACCTAGAAAATGAAAAACATCAACATGAGAGAAAAAAAAACTAAAAATATCAACAAAAAAACTATGGTATCTCAAGAGTATAAATTATTCACTCAAAAATCATTAAAACTCAACATTTTTTAAACAAAAGTACAAATATCAACCTATATCACCAAAAAACTATAAACATCAACTCCTAACACTTGAACCTCATCCAAAAAAAATAAAAAGCATCAGCATCAGCATCAGAAAAATAACACTACAAACATCATTTCCTATTACCGATACCTCAGCTGGAAAATGAAAAATATAAACATGAGAAAATAAATTTAAAAATTATAAATATCAAACTATATCACCAAAAAAAATACAGAACGTTAACTCTTACCAATTAAACCTCACCTGAATTATGAAAAAATCAACATAAGAAAAAAAACTATAAAAGTCAACAAAAAAACTACATTACTTCAAGAATAAAAATTCTTCAAAAACAGGACCTAGTGAGATTTGAACCTGAGTCACTAACCTCAAAGCCTAGAGCAATAACCATTACACCAAAGACTCTTATTAAACATAAACTCACTCAAATAATATTAAACTCAGCATATACATCAAAGACATAAATTCTTCAAAACAAAGATTATGAAAAAATTCGAACCCCTGACCTTAACCTCAACAGCAAAAGTACTAACCATTAAACCAAACAATCATTCATGATATAAACTTAGTCAACAAAATATTAAACCTGAGCAATTTTTGAAAAAAAAGAGTAAAACACAAGTTTATACCTCACCTCTCATGAGCAGAAACTCAGTCGTCTGCCGTCAATTTCCGTCATCATCATCACCGTCACGAGGTGCGTGTATCTCACACCAAGCCCATTCTTCTTCATCGCAACGCCTGTAATTTCTTCATCGTCGGAAATCGAAGCTTCAATTGAAATCATAGCCTCAATTGAAACTCGCAGTTGTCTAGCCTAAACTTTCCTGCTTCTTCTTTCAGGTGAAAAAATGGGAAGAAGAAGGTGCGACGCCACAGGCAATCGCAGCGCCCTCCGTCGCTAACAAACCCTAGCTCCACCACCAGAAATTGCAGCGCCCTCCGTCGCGACGGTGAAAACCCAGCTCCAACAATGGAAAAGTGAATCGTAATGTCTTCGCCGGAGGCATCGCGGTGTAGATTCGCCGGAGGCATCGCTGTGTAGATTCGCCGAAGGCTTCGATCTTTGATCTTCAATGTTCTGAATTCTTCGCTACGTTCTGAATTCACAGGAATCTTCGATCGGAACCTGGATTCGTCGGCGTAATGGTGGTGGCATTAGGTGGCAGAACGATGGCAGTTGGATGCATTTACAAATTTTGATCGGGGGAGAGAATTTCGATCGGGAGAAGAAAATTGGATATTTAGATATTTTTGTGGTATTTATAACATTTTGATAATTTCATAATAGGTTCCTAAATTTATCGGTATATTTTTTTTAAAACTCCATCCCAAATGGAACTTCTTATATTTGCGCAATAAACCCGGGCCAAAAGTTTAGCCTGCCTAAAACAAGGCTTTGTGCAAAAAATATAATTATTAATTCATATTATAAAATCAATTGACAATAATTTTAATTTATTAATTACTTCATCGATTAAATTATTTTTTAAATATTGTAAAGATTTATTTTTAACTTAATTTTTTACCAGACTTACAACTAGCAAACATATGTTAGTTAATAACGTCTTCATAATATTTGTTAATTGTTTAAAGATGTTGTTCAAAATATTATTTTCTACGAGAGTTACAATTAGCACGCACATATAAATTAGTTCATATATTTAAAATATTTTTTAATTATTTTAAGGAGTTTGTTTAGACTTTCAGTTTTTGTAGAAAATGTAGAACTTATATAACTAGTAAATGTATAAATAAGTTCATATAGTCTATCTCTTTTTAAAGACCGTCTCACGGTGAGATTGAGGGGTAAACTATAAATAATAAAAATAATAAATAAGAGATTTAAAATTTTGGGGCCAAAAATATAAATATTTTTTGCTTGGGGTTTATTTTCAAAGTGATGCTGAAACTTAGGGACCACGAAAAAGTCACTCTACGTGTGTGGTAACCAAGATGGGGGTTTTAATTTTAGAAAACACTAAAACTACTTTAAATAGCTAAATTAACCAAAAATTAGAAAAAAAATATAACTACGAACAAACTAGCACGAAAGATGTAATTAAGATCATAACGAGTCTTGGGCGCAATTGGTACATTTCTAGTTTTCCTTTGAACATCGACTAATCATCCTATTTTTATGAATTAACCACATATTGTGGATAACTTGTCAACACCTTTCAAGTGAAGACATTTCTCACCTCTCCTCGATTATAGTTAAAGTGGGCGATCTGCGCCACACAATAACCCTTACCCTCGGGTTATCTAGACGATCGGCGTCATCGACCTCCCTTAGAATAGCAATAAAAATGGAGACCCAACACAACTATCACAATGTCCTACAAGCGAGAAACATAGAGATAGCACAAGTATATCTACTAACAACGAATGCGAGGATTGTCCTTCATGCTAGACGTTGTTAGTGAGCCAAAACGATATTTAGGCAAACCCATTCAAATTCATCATAAACCCAAGAAATTTCATCAATCAACAATAATAATTAGTTGTCACCCCTAATTACAACCTAATTTCAATAAACAATAATCACATCGACAAAACGACAAATTCTATCGGGCTTGACCAAAAACCGAGCAAACAATCAATTCACAATCTTCAACTATTTGATCATCCTAGTCTAAATCATGCATTAATCACACAACAAAACACAAAACATACTTGATAATCAAAGCACAAAATA
>JAULKM010029203.1:0-13755 GCA_032355605.1 Rubia tinctorum | reverse complement strand
TATTCCCCGTAGTTTGCGACTCGGCGGGGGCTGGAGCCCCCTCCAGCCCCCATGTGGCTCCGCAACTGAATGAAAGAGTCTCTAAAGTCAACATTGATTACTACTATATAGTTTTGAAAAATTACACTATGTCCCAAAATTGTGTTACCCTTTCATAGGCACCGATAATAGCACCGGTATATGTCATTTATCCCTATACCGGTGATAAAAAAATTGCCAACCCAGACACATTTTCTTCTTAGGTACCGGTATCTGGCACCGGTAATCTGATAACCGGTGCTGAATTTATTCATTGGCACCGGTATTTTGGTTTATTGTCCCCTTACAGATGCAAATGTAATTTATAACACCAGTATTACCCTGCCAGCAATAAATATCGGTGCCTATGTACCTGTTTTCTAGTAGTGAATACTATATGTAGTTAGAGATATTAATGATCACATATGATCTTTGAAAACTGTAAAAAAAATTAATTGTACCATTAATTTTGGGATGGAGGGAGTATATAAACAAACCCCCTCATATATGTAACTCTTATTCGAGTTTAGTTCACTAACACAGGCGCCATTAGAAAGTGTACTTTCTCAAATATTTGATGAGCCAAAATGTAGCCATTCAAAAGGGCAACCTTTAATTCGAGTATCAAAAGCCAACCATATAGCGTAGCCATTAGAAACACAACGTCCAATTAATACTCCGCAAACATTTCACTTTTACGCTATATATAAACATCCATCAATCTTTTAAAATAATTGTTTTAAAATTTTGAAAGTGAGACAATTTTGAAGTAGCCAGTTTGCCAGTAAAGCGTAGCCAAAACCATACGTTGGGGTTTAAGCATCAACACATTTGTGTAAACGATACGTGGCAAGGGGAGAAATTAATGGTAATAGAGAAGAAGATGCTTCACTTCGTCATTTTTTTTCTTCTCTTATCATCAGTGTTAATAAACGTGCATGTTTCCAAGATTTTTATTGTTTTATTATTATTTAAACTCATATTGTGCGCGTGCGGCTGCCGTGCATGTACGTATCAATAAAAATAAAAACATTAAAATTAATTCTACACAAATCTTACGTTACGTAAATTTATGTTTGGATTAAACATGATTAAAATAAATTGGAAAGGTTCATAAAAAAAAAGGGATGCGTTTACGTGCCATTTTTGAGCGAACAAAAAAATTTGTGCGTCGATGGAGTCTTCATAAAAAGGTAAGAGTGAAAATAAAATGTTAAGTTTGTTATTGTTGCAAAGGAATGGGAATATACTTCAGACGATGTTTAGGAGCAATGTAGTGGCTCAGGCGCAGCAGTCGGTACTGCCGATGATGTTTCCGGGCGGGGATGTGGTTCGGCACCACCAACAGGCGGCAGCAACGCTCTTTCCCCAAAGCAGCAGTGGGGATGCCGAGTTTGAATCCTTTTGTGGGCCATCCTATGATTCCGATTCCTAATTTTCAGCAGCGTCATGTTGTGCACTGGCTGCCGGTCGTCCAACGCCGGCGATCCCCGCGGAGTGTGGGAACCTCGCCGCCGTGCCTCAGCAGATGGTTGGCTACGACGGAGTTGGGCCATTAGAGCAAAATTTCCTAGACAATGAACTTTTAAGATTGTACCTGGAAACAATGAACATGCTCAACGATGAACCTGAGTTGGATTTCTACTTTTGCCGTGTTTTTGGTGGGTTCCTTTCTGCCCACAAGGATTTTATGTAATTCGATGGAATTGTCGTGTTTTTCCGGCAACTTGGGAAGCACGGAAGCAGATCTGGGCTGAGGTTCACTGGAAATACAGCTGGAACGGGCTGGTGTATCCTTCTAACCCACTAAGGGGTATTTCCGTCATCTTCTTCTTTGATCAAATGGGTATTTCCGTCATTTCACTTTCTTGTAATTATCGAAATTTCATGGGTCAATGACGGAATTAGGGAGTTTGGATATATCGGCACAATTTTTTTGAAAGTTAGGGTCACGTATAATAATTAATTAGAGTTAAATTGACACTTTCTAATGTTGCAGGGTTATATTGACACTTCCTAATTTTCTGCAGCATTAAGTGTGCAACCTTTCGTTGAATTGGACTGGTATAGTTGTAAAACTACTCTCTATAACCAATCGAGGTTCAGGATTCAAAACAAACCCCATCAAAAATTATGAATATTAGAGCAATTTCTTGATGGGGATTACCCAGCATCATGGGACCGTATCAGTGGTCTCCGGCGTGGTTTCCCAACCTGTAGGTGGTCGATGGTGGTGAGATCATGATAGTTCCGGTCGGCGGTTTGATAAGAATGGAGTGCAGTGTTTGGATATTCTCAGGAGGGTGTTCCTAGCTATTCAAATTGATGGAGTTTCAGGTTCCACTTAGTTTCACTAGATTCAATGGTGGTATCTTCTACTTAGATTCTATATTAGGATGTTAATATGTAATTCAGTTGTTTGAATGTATTTTAAAAAACAAGTGTGAAACCTTTGGAAGCCAAACCTTCATTTTGTGCAAGTGGTTTACTATATCAATCCACTTTAGCACATAATGTACACAATTACTATTTATTTGAATTTTGACTATAAAATTTCATCATATAATACAGATAGAAATATATTGGTAGTAGTTCAATTTTTATTTTTTATATTTATAATTGTACCTGATCCAGAATATTAATGGTGGGCAATCTTTATTTAACTGTGCAAAATTGTGCACCTAAGATGAGTGTGCAAGATATGCGCAAAATATGCACAAAATATAAACTGTGCCAAACATGCACAAAGTTATGGGCAAGAGTTCTACCCATTAAAATTAGTGAGTGGGTCTTTTGATAAGCAATATGTGCATAAACTTATGAACACATCATTTACTTTTTATCTTATACACTGCATTTCTTAAATTAAATTACTAAATTTTGAAATTTTAAAAATATTTTTTATAGTATATATTCTTATATTTTTAAATTTTCAAAATTTAGTAATTAATTTAACAATGCAGTGTATAAGATTAAAAAAATAAGTGGTATGTCCATATATTTTTATATTTTCACATTCACATTAATATTATTACTTGTTTTAACTTTTAAAATATAATTAATATTAAATTTTATTTAAAAATTACAACATTTAAAGTAAAAGTCACTATGAACTGTTAGATTTTCCCAAAATTAGTACTCCTTGGGATTCTGAGATTCTACCTGGAGTACTAAAGAAAAAAAATCATAGAAACAAATAAGTGCCACTGAAAAGGTTAGAATTAGTTATGCTTTGCAATATCTTCATCTTGAGATCAAGTGCTATGGCAGAAATCATTTATGATTTTTTACCAATTAAATATATTATTACTTTCAGTCTCTCTTTTCCACCACACCCTAAGAAATTATTTCATTTTTTCTTCACAATGGTAAGAAATCAGTCTCTACTATTCACGGATGCCACTTGATTTTTTCTATCCCGCTCATTAATTTTACCATTAACATTTAATTTAAATAAATTTGTCCATCCAAAATAACCTGAATGTGAAATTTAATAATACATTATAATTTTTAAAATTTAATTTTGTTATTTTGTGAATAAAAATTATTCCAGATTTTCTAAAAATTGCAGATTTTAAAAATATTTTTACATAATTTTAATTAAATTTTATAGATTTAAAATTAATTTTAGTTTATCTACAGATTTTTTTAAAAAAAATAAACAAAGGTTGGGACATGTGGCTCAATCAGAAGGTGTCACTTGTCCCTACATTGGACAAAAAATCAGATTGTAGTGGGACACGTGTCCCAATGGGAGGGCGACATGTGTCCCATTCTGGGACCCAAAAAAGGGGTCGCTTGGCAGCGAACCCATGCGGCTGACAAAAGGAGCATATAAATGGTGCTGGAGTGGTTTCTTAGTAAGAAACCCCTCTAGAAACCACTATTGTGGCCATTGATGATTTCTAGAGTGATTTCTTAAAAATAAGAAACCGCTACTACACGTGTTCTTACGTTCTCAGCTGACAACTCTGGCAATATAGGGACTTTATCATCGTCAGTAAACGCGTAACTTATTCGAGTTACTCTTGCACTGAGATTCTCAAATTATTCAATTTTGCGAGAGGTTATAGGAAAACCTTGAGTGTAGTGATGTGGTAAGTGGTATTAAAACATCCAAGTATTGATTCCACCAATGATCCATCGAAGCATAATTTTATAAATCTCTAGTTCTTCTGAATAATCATCATAGCTGGTAATGACTTAACTGACATAGTGATTGATAGTGTTGTGGTAGAAGTAGTACACTTCAAGACATAAGTCGTTACTTTAAACATCTTAAGCTACACAAGTGATACGCTAAGGGGTTTAAGTTGAATAACTTGAACTTGGGCTTTAATCTGATACCCATTGTATTTAGAACAGCTTAAGCTAGCAAAACTATTCAAAAGCATATCGCCTCTTGAACGGCTTAAGCCAACAGAACTAGTCAAAATCATATCACTTCTTGAACGGTTTAAGCCAACAGAATAAGTAAAATGCATACGAAACGACCAGCATGATGATAGGAACAAAAATATTTCAAAGTGGAAGGATCGTAAGTATAAATAGGGAGGTAAGTACATCAAAATACTAGAGTCTTTTGACTAAGAAAACACTCAAGACGAATTTGAGCGTTGAAATTTTTTCCCCACATTCACTCGGGGGATTTTCCTTGCAGGTTATCATTCCATCAAACGCAGATCATGAGCTTAAGCAGTCACACAAAATATCTTCATCAGTTCCGGAGCTTAAGCTGTCACACAAAATAGCTTCATTAATTGGCACGTCCGGTGGGACCCGTTTGCTAGTACTTCATTTTCCGCTGATGGTTGGTAACTCACGAAAACTATCAGAGATCAATAAAATTATGGTTCATGTGAGACGATCTTCAAGGATAAGCTCAAGGATGACCGAACATGAAATCACGCATCATGCAGAAGCTGGTCCCTCTAGACCAAGAGAAAGGGAACCAACATCGCAAGACGTCAGACGGTCAGAACACTCTGAAACTACCAACACAAAATATGCACATGTACATCCAAATCTGGTGCCAACCTCGGCAATCCAAACACAGATTCTCCCAACGACGGACCAAATGCAAGCGCATATTACCCAATGTCAAACGACTTCGCAACCCAGGATTTAAGAGAACTGTGATGGAGAAACAGCCAGTGTTACTGGTTCATCTCATCCTTCCCCTCATAAGGATTCATATGAAGAAGCTTTTGTGGCTGCCTGAAGGGTATATTTTGAAAATTTTAGAAGGAATCGTTGGGAGAAACACTTACATACCTTGGAAGTTGAACCCGCTTGTGGTTAGCATGTACAACGGATGGTAATTAAAGTGACAAATAACTCTCCTACACACAAACAACCAAATCCAACATCCGTCGCACATGTTTGACCCGTACCACTTAGGCGGACAAGTGTCTCTCGTCCATTTGCCATGAAAATGGTCTCCTAAAGAATCGATGTCCCAAGATTTCTTGTATCAAGGACTTCCACTCAACTGATCTACAATAACTCCATGTATTCTCAAGGATTCAACCTTAACAACTACCCTCCCCAGTTCCCAGGTTCGGAGGTCAAGCAAGGTTTTCAACAATATATGCAACCAAACGACTATCCATCATTCGGGGGCCACCAGCAGCACGTCTGGCGCCCAGAAGGGATGATGGGTGGAGCACCAGCAACAATTTTTGGTGTATTAAATCAACCTTTAATGATGGCTTATCCAGGATGGATGCATCACTGGACGTCGTCAATGCAGATGCCACTACCATATATTAGGCCAACAAGTCCACTAGCTCAACCTACGTGGGAAATATATGGCACAAGGCCCCAACCTCCGTTATACTTCAGTATGACAGACCGAAGTGCAAAACAACACAGTGCAAATACATTAGATCAAGAGATAGAGCGGCTGATTGGTAGGGATCATCAAGTAGCATTTTCCCCATTTGTACCTTACATACCAGCTTAGGACTAACCGCCATACTTTAGACCACCAGACGGTTTACCTACTTATAATGGGGAAACAGGCCCAGGAGAATTTCTAGTGACATTTAGAAATTTGATGTCCACTCGAGACACTCTGATTGAGCTTATATGTAAGATGGTGAGGTCATACCTTATAGGAAAAGTTTTAGCTTGGTATGAATCACTTCCATGAGACTCTATCTCATCCTACTTCGATTTTGGAAAGTTGTTATATGCCAGATTCTACCAAAAGAAAACTGGTCTCGATATATTTAACCTCCGACAGAAGACAAATGAGTCTACTGCTGAATTCTACCAACGATTTACTGATGAATGTTTGAAGGTGGTATACATAATTGATGCAACTGTTATAACATAATTGATGCAACTGTTATAATGGGCTTCATGAATGGTATGGTTCATGGGAGACTATATGATAAGATTGTGAAAGAAACACCGAAGACTGTGCATCAGTTGCAAGAGCTTTTGAAAAACATGCAAAGGTTGAAGAAGCGGCCAAAAGAAAGAAGGAAAGCTAGCTCCAAACTGGGAAGGACCGCACAAGATTATTAAGGCACGTGCTGGAGGGAGTTATCTTCTTCAAAACTGTGCTGGAGATAGGGTACCCAAGACGTGGAATGCCAGTAATCTTAGGAGGTTTCAATATTGAACTATTATGCAGCTTATGCAAAATGATTCTAAGCTATATAGGCCAGTTTCTGAGCATTTTGGAATTACTCATGTTCAAATAAATGTACGTTGCCCAAGGGATTAACTCACCCTATTTCGAGCTTTGGGACATTTGTGACGTACAATTCGTGTTATAATAAGGTGTGATTCTATATTTCGATGCAATTTATGATCCGGTTTAATTTATTCATCACATGTCCCGCTTTAAACTAGAAATATAGCATGAGTACAGTGAACATTGCAACGTCGACTTAAGCACAGTAAAATTAAAAATATAGGCTTAAGCACAGTGAATACTACAACATCGATGTAAGTTCGATGAATTTTCAAACATCGGCATAAGCACGGTTAATACTACAACATCGGAATTATAACGGTGAATACTATAACATCGATGTAAGTTCGGTGAATTTTCAAATATTGGCTTAAGAATGGTGAATACTACAATACCGACATAAGCTAGGGGAATTTTCAAGCATCAGCATAAGAACACTGAATACTACAACATCGGCATAAGTTTGGTGAATTTTTAAACATTGGCATAAAAACGGTGAATACTATAACATCTATTTAAGTTTGGTGAATTTTTCAACATCGGCATAAGCACGGTGAATATTACAACATCGATGTAAGTGGTGAATTTTCAAACATTGGCATAAGCACGGTGAATATTACGACATCGATGTAAGTTCGGTGAATTTTCAAACATCGACATAAACACGATGAACACTTATAAACATTGACGTGAGAAGCTATCATCAATTGGTGCACTTCGTTTTTTTGCCAGTGCTCACCAAAGCTTGTTTAAAAGACACTTGCATGCATGTAAGAACTTCTATTCGAAATCAAAAAGATGGAAAATAGATTATTTAAGAAATTTAATTACTTTGTTATTTAGATTCCTAGGGGCTTATGATAGTGTTGTGGTATCAGTGGTACACTTCAAAACATGAGTCGTTACTTTAAACATCTTAAGATGCACAAGCGATATGCTAAGGGGGATTAAGTTGAATAACTTGAACTTGGGTTTTAGTCTGAGGCTCATTTTATCTAGAACAATTTAAGCCAACAGAACTAGTCAAAAGCATATCTCCTCTTGAACGGCTTAAGCCAATAGAACTAGTCAAAAACATATCGCTTCTTAAACGGCTTAAGCCAACGAATAGGTCAAATGCATGCGAAATGATCAGCACGATGATAGGAACAAAAAGATTTCAAAGTGGAAGGATCAAAAGTATACATAAGGAGGTAAGTACATCAAAACACTATAGTCTTTTAACTAAGAAAAAACTCAAGACTAATTTGAGCATCGGAGCTTTTTTCCCCGATCACTATGTAGATTTTCCTTGCAGGTTGTCAATCCATAAAACGGAGATTCGGAGTTTAAGCGGTCACAAAAAATAGCTTCATCTGTGATCAAACTCGAATTCTTCATAGTATACGCCAAAATAGTTCCACGGTCGCAAACAATGATCTAGCATGTTAGCCAGTTGTCGGATAATCGCTCAAAGTACTTAATTTTATTTGCCAAAACTGTTGAATGGCAATAACATATATCATCGAAATTGTCATATATAATGTTCATATCATAATTTTTTATGATTCGAATGTTAATTTGGAATAATTTACGCTGAATTCAAATTTATTTTCTAACTTCAAGAAGGTAAAATTTCCTCTCCTTCGACTACATCTTACACAGCGTCAAACTTTATCAACAGGAAGGCTGCCGCCACCATCTTTGATGGTCGTCCAATCCCGACAATTCGTTTCTTCTTTCCTCTCATTGTAGCCCCTGTTCCTCCACACCATCCAATCTAACCTCTAAAATTATCTCTTTCCGTTTGTCCGTAGATCTAAATCCCGTTTTTAAATCCTTATGGTGAAGATTCCAGCTCCAGAGAAAAGACGTTGATGCATCGGTGTAGGAGTTCACCGGAGTTCAACACGGCGCCACCCTGAATGGACCCATATGAGCCAATTCTATCTGAAAATTGAATGAGTGGTCGGAAAACAAAGGACGGTCGGGCGGAGGTGGAAAACAGAGGCAGACATCAATGTTAACTGGAAAATTTTCTTTAAAATATAATAATTTAAAAATATATGTGATGATGAATCCAATAACATTTGACATGATAATAGTCTTGCAAATAATAATAGAATTTAATGATTGAGTTTGACTTTGTTTGACTTCCAAAAGTCAAAATATGTCAATTTATCTAGAACGGATGGAGTATACAAATTCGGCCTCTATGATGAAAAGTTGATTTTGTCCCTAGCACTAATCGAGTAGAAATATGTGTCAATTTCTAATTACAAAGTTATCAAATTTTGTAAGGAATTATTTACCGAAATTTCTTAATTTCTTTTGGAAATTATTTATCAGAGTTTCTTACTTTCGTAACGAAGGCACACAAATTAAATTATAAGTATATTTATGATACATTAGATTATGAAGTTGTAATGAAGACATATTTATAAAGAATGGGATCTCAACAAAAAGATTTTTTTATAATGGTGCTGATTTAACCCTATCATTTTTTACATAAGTGTTAATTTAACCATGTATTTTATACTAAAGTACTGACTCTAACCCTATCTCATTAATAAAAGTACATATCTAACCCGGTCACCATCAACTGGCGGCGATCCGACGATGGCGACCGGCGTTGACGACCGTTAACTGGTGTTGGCCGGCATTGACCGGTGGTGTTGACCGGCGGAAGGGTTTGAGCACTTTTTTGGAAGGGAATATCATCTTTTTATATTTTTAAAAAATTTCTTTCTTTTCAAAGGGGTATAATGGTCATTTAAAATAATTCCAGCAACAATTTGGTTTTCAGCATTAGATTGGCACTTTTGACCAAAACATAGGGTTGAATTTGCACTTTCAGATTTTACAAGGTCATTTCTACATTTTCACTTTTGTCTAGAAAATACTCCCTCCGTCCCACTCTAAATTGTTTATTTACTCTTTCACGGATTTTAATGAACATGTTTGACTGTAAATATCTCTACTTACTTATAATAATACCCTATAAAAAATTAATATTTAGAAAATAAATGTTAAGACAAATCCAACAATATCTCACATGATATATTTATTATTTATATATTAATTTATATTTAGGGTCAAAGTTTACAAAGTTTGACTCTTAAAGAGTAAATAAGCAATTTAGAGTGGGACGGAGGGAGTATATGTTTTAACGAATCTAACTATGTATCACAAGATAGTATATATACTTATACGCCAATTCAATTTTAGGGTCAAAGTTAGGAAATTTTGACTAAATGAATAGTTAAAATTGCAGTTTGAAATGGAACAGATGGAGTATCTAGTATTTGAAGTTGCAGCCAAAATATGTGATTTGTGATGTTTTTTCAAAAACAAAATTCACTTAATAAATAATTTTTTAATGTAAAATTTTGAGTTTATTTGTTTAAAAATGTGATATTTTATACATTTGACACTACTTTGTGATATTTTACCATCTTTTCAAAATTTTAACGGATACTTTCATGTTTGTTAATATGTTAACTTTTTGGCTTTTTTTTAACATTAATATCGATATTTTTATTATTTTTTAATATTATTGTTTTTATTTAATGTGTATCTTAATATTTAAGAGTGTGAACTGGTTTATAAATTTTAGACTGGTTTTTATTTATTTTTTCGATATTAGTGTCACATTTTGATGTTCACTTTGATGTTTTAAAATATATGTGTATTTTACCATTTTTATTTGATGTTCATTTTAGTGCATCAATTTGATGTTTGACAATTCCAATTTGAAGTGTATTTTTTATTTGATATTTAACTAATGTAATTTGATGTGCATTTTTAGTGTTTTAATTTGATTTGCATTTTTTGTGCTTTAATTTGATTAACTATTTTATTTTGATGTGCATTTTAGTGTATTTATTTGTGGCTTATCTATTTAATTTGGATGTTTGACTATTTTATTTGATGTTCACTTTTTATATTTGTATTTGATGTTTAACTATTTTAATTTTATTTTTATTTTTAGCATTTTTTTAATGTTTAATAATTTTAATGTAGCGTTATATAGTGTTCTTCTTTGATGGTCAAAAATTTTAGTTTCACGTGCATTTTTAGTATTTTTATTTAATGATTTCACATTTTTCTTTGATGAGTAGTTTAAATATTAGTGCTTGATTTTTAGTTTTTTACATTTGGCGTATTATTTGTTAGATGTGAGTTTTAGAGACCAAGTTCAAACACAGTTGCAATCCATTGACAATTATCAAACTCAAATATGTGACGCAAAATTCAGCCCATTCCCGTCTCTGTTAACCTTATCAGAAATCGCTTACTGTGTCAATGAATGTGGCAATTCCAAACGAAAAACATTATCTTCTCCACCTGACAACTTAACGTTGCCAATTTCGACAAACTTGACTGCCCGATTTCAACTAATCCAATTATTCAAAATGAAAACATGTCATCGAAAGAACTTTTCGATGACAATTGAACAATACAACTGGATGGTGGCAACTAAACTTTCCGGGGCAAATCACCGACAATTTCAACATCGCCATCGCAAATCAACATAATCCATCAAATGAAATTGAATCTTAAAACTAGAAAACATGACCAATTAGGGCGGCAGATTCGAAAACTAGAATACAAAAATAAAAAATTAAATCAAAACAACAAATGTCGTCTAAAAGAGCAGCGAATGCAGGTGGTGAAGGAGGAGCTACTGCTTGAGAACACCACCAGTAGGTTTCACCAGTTTTTTTTCATTCAAAAAAGAGAGGCTACATTTGGTGAAGGAATGCCGGTGGCTGAGAGAGTCTAGATTTGGTCGAAGGAGGGAAGCAAGCATTTTCTTTTTATTCCTGAATTCCATCGCTCTTTATAAATTTGACCTGAAAAAGAGACGTTTTGACTCCCAAATTGAAAAGGGTTTTTTTTTATATTTTCACTACTAGTAATTTACCATAAGACAATCTCCTAGGAGACGAACTCGTTATCGCATGATAATCTCGATATTGGGGTCATCACCACTGGAGCAAACTGAAGAGGAACAGATTCATCGTTCCAGTTTAACATCCTGCTCCGGGAATGCAGAATGGGATTCTCCAACGAACTCGAGTAACAAGAAATTGACTGAACAATTTCTTTAACAAGTTCCAGGTGCTGTCCAGTGATAGCTCTACAGCCAAACTGTACATCACTATTTGGAGAACCCGCTTGATTACACTTGTTATGAGAAAAGTTTAAATGATTAGAATGACTACTGTACATACAGTGAAATACAGACCCGAAGAGCAGAAGGGCAACAAAAAAATAAGACAGATGACATGCTTTCCTAAGTCGATGTTTCGGTTGGGAGGACTCCGTCATCATTGGGATTCACATCAACAGCTACATCAATATTATCAGGTTTCTCTTGTTCCACCACCTCACTTTTCTGTTGAAGCTCCTGATTTAGCCGGCTAATTTCCGCGTCCCTTTCTTCAAGCTTTTCTTGCAACATCACCACCTGCAATGCAGCCAAGTATGTATGAAATAGGTTAGGTATTTTATATCTCCATTTGTAACAAAAAAAAAACTTCCCATTTTTAATACTGAAGTAGGTGTACAAAATGGTACTTTTTGTAGGGGGGCGGAGGGAGTAATTAAGAAGTGATTCACATTCTAAGCTCACTCATTCCTTTTATTTGTGAACCATACTTTAAATCAACACTAATACAGATGAAAATTGAAAGGCTTGCATCAAATGAGTACAATCAATTCATAATAGGTACCACAAATTTCTCGTGGTCACTAAACTAATACTTAATGAACAACATACACGCACCATTTCGTTTGATCTGTCTACATCATTTGTTAGTCCCTCCATTTGCTCGCATAATCCTGCATGTGACAAAACAGTAACATAATTGTAAGTAACCATGCCCTTCGTAGTTCGTTAATCATAGACATTGTCTGACTCTAAAGCAGCTTCCATAAAGAGTGAAAGGAGGACAAAATGCAGGGGCATTAGCAAATCATAAATTCCATCAGCACCAGCACATATGGCACCCTTTTCCTTTGCCCCTTTTCAGGGTTACAATGATGAAAATATCTGAACATGTGGTCCGATCAAAATACAGTTTAACCATACGACTTAACTCAGTTGCCTCAATATTGTAAAAACACTACACCACATAGCAAGTAAAGATAGACCAAGCGAACCATCTAAAGCCTCAAACATCTACATCCACAAACAACCAAATATTTCAAAGTAGATTCCTATCAACAGAAATTAAAGCATTTTAGGTACCATGATACTCCATAAAAGTACAACCAAAGGGAGATATAACTCGAATTCATGATACACAGATACAGATTGCATAAAGTTATATACTCCCTCTGTTTTCTAACATTTGTTCCGCTTGACTGCAAAAAATTTCAAGGCATGTTTGACCATCAATAACTTTAATTGCATACAATGACGCACGTCATGTGTGGTGTCTTTGGATTCTCCATAACATGTAGTTTCTAAAAAGTAAAATTTTATAATTCTTTATTGCATGAAATTAAAGTTATTGGTGGTCAAACATGGCTTAAAAAATTTCAGAAAAAAGGGAGTCATTGTTTAGAAACCAGAGGGAGTATGTGCATGTAGTAATGATTAAAAGCACAACAAAAAAAAACACTAATAGACCTTTAAATTGATTTTTGAGTTCTGCATACTGAGATCTCTGCAGAGCAAGCTTCATTGCCAATTCATGAATCTGCCGAACCAAAATAACAATTGTGAAGAATATATGAGATACCGTCGAGTATGCCAGAAAACTTTAAACGAACCAGAACATGCATTGAAATCAAAATAAGAAACACGGTGACCAACTATTCAATCAAAGGCTCAACAAATAAAACTTTTCCATAAAAATTCCTTTCTGGTTCAATAAGGTATGTCAGGACCCTGATACGCGCATCAATTATACCTTTCCTTCATTAGCTTGGTTCCCTATCTCTTCATTTTCCTCCATCAAGGTTCGGCATTTTGCCATCAACTGCTTTCCCATCTTGCTTTGTGGGGTAAAATTAACAGCAGCTATATTTTCTGTCAACTC
>JAULKM010029163.1:0-13756 GCA_032355605.1 Rubia tinctorum | reverse complement strand
TTCTCACCACCCGTATCCTTCCCCTCCCCTCCCCTAATCCCCACCGCCGCAAGGAGGAAACCCTAGTTGCTCGCCAGCCGCGCATGCCACCACCCCACCGCAACGAGGAACCCTAGCTGCTCACAACTCTCGCTCGCCACCACCCCACCGCCCTTCTCTTCCCTTTTCCCTCATCTCACCTCCGCCGCCAACATCTTCCCCTCCCTTCCCTTCCCCTCACCTCATCTCACCTCACCTCACCCCGCCGGTTCAAGGAGGAAACCTTAGCCGCTCACCACCATCCTGCTGCAAGGAGGAACCCTAACCGCTCACCACCACTATGCCGCAAGAAGGAACCCTAGCTGCTCGCCATCACCTTGCCGCCCTCCTCCTCCCTGTCCCCTCCCCTCACCCCTGCCGCTGCAAGGTGGCCACCCTAGCAGCTTTCCAACCCTACTCGCCACCACCCTGCTGTATGGAGGAACACTAGCCACTCGCCACCCCTACTTGCCACCACGCCACCGTCCTCCTCCTCCATCTCCCCTCCCCTCATCCCCGTCTCAAGGAGGAAACCCTAGGCACTCATTCCATTCGAGAAATCTAGGAAACGAAAGAGGAGGAACAATGAAGAAATATTGCCACTAATAACACTAATTTTAGTGGAAAACTGAAGAGATGTTTCCTGTAATTCTAACGAAATCAAATTAAAACAAAATTGATAGAGGAAGACGGGGTACTTAAGGTTCCATGTGATGGAGGAAGACGGGGGAATAATGAATAAAGGTATGTAGAGTCATTTCATCCTTTTCTTTTTTTTCTTTTTTATAAGTCAATGGAAAAATCGTATTTTCCACAAAATCCGGCCAAAGTAAGGTTGACTAAAATCTTACAGGAATCAAAGGTTAGATTGGCACTTTTCTAAAATTGCAGGGTTACATTGGTACTTTCAACCAAAATATTGGGTTATTTTAGCACTTAACTCAATAAAATATGTTAGTAAAAGTCCACTATTAATTATAATTAACTTAACCTTTTGTTGTAAAAAGTAGTGGACCTGCTATTAAAACAAATCACATTCTAACTCACAATATAATTGGACGGTTACTACTTTATTCAACCATTTTTTCAGCTGTAAACACTCATAATTAATGAAAATATGGAACTTTTGTGAAGGCAAAATTATGTTTATTTCCAATTTGGTGAATGCGCGGAGGTTCTATAGCCAAAGGGGAGGAAATTATTTTTTGTTCTTCAATTTTGTTCCTCCTTGGTTCAATACCCAAAATATCTGCAACTGTGTGTGTGCTGTGGTGCACAACTGTACGTATACTCTAAAATTTCAGTTGTGTATTCATCGTCTCTGCAATTGTGCCTTCATCACTATGAAATTTCAGTTGTGCGTTCATCTTCCCTAGCTGCCCACCACCCTCCTCCTTCCTCTCCCCTCCCCTCACCCAACTGCCGAAAGGAGGAAGCCCTAGCCACTCGCAGCCCCCACATACCACCACCTCACCGTAAGTAGGAACCCTAGCTACTCGCACCCTCGCTCACCACCACCCCCACCACCATTCTTTTCCCTCTTCGCTCCCCTCACCCAGACGCCAACATCTCCTTCTCCCCTCCCGTCACCTCACCGGCGAAAGGAGGAAATCCTAGCCACTCACCACTATCCTGCCGTAAGGAGGAACCCTAGCTGCTTACCACTACCCTGCCACAATCCTCCTCCATCTCCCTTCCCATCACCCCCGCTTCCGTAAAGAGGAAACCTAGCCGCTCGCCACCACCCTGCCGCCCTCTCCTCCCTTCACCCCTGCCATTGCAAGGAGGAAACCTTAGCCGCTCGCCACCCCTGCTCGCCACAAACTCACTGACCAGCCACTCGCCACCCTCGCTTTCCACCACCCTGACGTCCTCCTCATCCCTATCCCCTCCCCTCATCCACGCCGTCCTCTTGCTAAATGTTGAGGTTTTTCAATTCATTTTCATAATTTCTCAGTTCCACGTGGGACCTAATGCTTCCAGTGTAGATTGGTCTAGTCTGGTCTCAATTATCTAATCCAGAGACCATGCTGAATGTAGATTGTATCTTTTATAAACAATTAGCCTTAGGTTGAAGAATGACTAACATTTGATAAAATTACTATGTTGTGCTAGTTGTGGATAATTTGCTATTGTATCCCTTCACTTGTAGTAGAATGTTCAATTTAAATTAGCTCTTAGACATTTGAAATCCAGTTTTATAAAAAGGAAAAAAAAGAAGAAAAGAGACATTAATCTGTACCCTAAGAATGAAGAGCATGCCCTTCAAGCAGGATGAGCTAAGTATGGGTGTTCTGATTCAATTAAAGAAACCTTTTTAGAAACGTCTTTAATATGACTGATTAAAGGTGGTCATTACAAGGACCTCCTTTAAACCAAACAATTTCAAGGAATTTATTGTTTTTATTGTCTTTGTTGTTTCGCCTCATCCTTAACCCACTAATACTTTCAGCCATCTTCCCAGAGATTTTTGCGATGATTTTCACCCTCTTCTTGAAGATCGTAGAAGCCCTTCTTCCGATAGGGTTCGTGGTGGCAATTGTGTTGGTTGGCAAAAAGTGACGACTTTGTCTATGGTTCTTGATTCCATTGTCAAGAGTTTTTTATTTGATGGGTTATCAACAACAGATGGGGACTGATCACTATCGTTAGTGAGGTCAATGGTGGTGGTGTATAATGCATCTTGGAATCTCCAAGGATATTCGATGAGTCCTACTAGCCAAAAGTTGTAAGAAAGAGCCCCCGGAGGTGTCCGGTGGGGGGAGGGGGGGTTAACCCTCTGATGGCGAAGTTAGAGTATTTCTTAGAAGGCAGGAATAGTGTCTAGAGAGTTGAAGGAATAGTGTTATCAGCCACCATATATATGACGGCCCTCTTAGAGCATGCATAATTAGGTAGGGCTAGTGATCATTTTCTTATAGAGCAAGCATTAGGGTTATTCACTTGGCCTAACCCAATTGGTATTGTCCAAATAGTATTTTTTTTTATGTTTTGCCTCTGGCTTAACGGGCATTTGGGTCTGCTACTATTTGAGCACCATCAATAAGCCCTCAAGAAGGTTAAAGATCCATCTTCAATCTCTCGATCAGCTGCGAGATGGACCTTCGGATTCCTTTCATTAGAACTGAAGGCCCAAGTGTTATGGTATAAAAAGATATCAACCAAGGGTAGCAAAAAATATATTTGGCGCGTGTCTTATTCTTACCTCACGGGGTGAATTACATCCAGGATAGAGGTCACGCGCGGGTTCAATCGAATTTAATGGGGAGAAAGATTCCCCACGCGAGCGCAATCCCCATGTTCCCACGTTCTCCCATTCTTCTTTTGGCGATGGAAAACATAACATAATTTCCTCCAAAAAATTTCTCAGACGTCCCCAAACTCTTCTCTTGCATCAAAGATCTTGTCGTATTTCCACAGAACTCCGTTACGACTACCAGTAAATCCCTTTCCCCCCTTTATTTCACCCTTATTTTTAAATTTTGAGAATGTTGCAAACACTATCAAGGGGCAAAGGGGGAAACCCGGCCTAATTTTTGCCCATATCTGGGCCCGCTCCAGCAAAGAAAATGACCCCTCCAAATCATGCTGATAGGATTCCAATGCCGTTTCAGCTTTTGCCGCAGGGTCGGATATCTCCAGTGGAAGAGCGGGAGATACCTGACCTCCGTCGCAAAAGGGACTATATCGGAAGTGGATTGTGTCGAAGAAACGGGCTCCGAAGGAGGTTTCCAACGAGGTTGATGATGAGGAGGTTGTTTTATTGGGAAATTCTTATCCACATTATCAAGAGTCATTACCGACCCCCGAGGAAGTTTTCGAGATGCTCGCTACTCTTCCCGCCGCAGTTAAAGTCCCTTCAGACCTTAACCTGGAGCTCCTTCGAGATGATGAGATTCCCAGCAGTCCTCGATCAGGGAGTTGCGCCGTCATCGAATGACATCTGAAGTTTGGGCTATGCTTCCCATTCCCCCTATTTTCTAAGCTTTTCAAAGAGAATCAGGTTAACCTGGCTCATATTCATCATAATGTCATCACCTACGTCATGGCCTTCATGACATAGTGCCATAGACTTGACATTGTGCCCTTATATGAACTCTTGCGACCCCTCTACTATTTGTCAAATAGAAAATCCAACGTGAACGAGAAAGGGGAGTCTGAGGACATTTTCACTCTCAAAAACTAATCTTCTTCTCATCCTATCAAAATCTCCTCTGATTGCAAGATGTGGAACGATCCTCCGATATACACTTTGGAGTGTGAGGAAAAAATTTGGAAAACGGGGAAGCAGTTATACATGGCCGTCCAAGGTGTACGAACGGTGGGTGTACAGTCAATCCCCATGATGATTAAACCTCCATCTACTAGTGGCCTCCTCCTACAAACGAAGGAAGGAGAAAAATAATATCAAGACCAAGAAGGAGAAAATGAGATCTGCCTAGAGAGCCACGGAGCCAGCTCAAAAAAAATTAAACAGTAAGGGGAACAAGGAAGATGGCTCTTCAGGGGTCGTTCCCCAACCATGAGATGATGGGCTAGTTATCTAGGGCCTCTCAGTCGAAAATAATGAAACCTTATAGAGGGATGATCCCTCTCCCACGAAGGTGTTTGTCGACATTACTTGTGTTGCTTTATTTTATTTTAAAGGTTTCTATCTCGCTCGATATATGCACTCCTTGGCTTTATCTAACTTTCTTTCATTCCCATTTTAGTGGGGTTTAACAATGACTTTCTGCTCAGCGAGGAGGAGAAGGAGACATTCGCTGCTTCTCCCGAGGTCCAACCCTAGATTGGGGTCCCTTCCCCCAGCAACAAGTATTCCTTGATCACCAAACTCGAGTAGGGAAGATCAAGTTCGAAGATCTTGTAAAAAGAAATCGTGAGGAGTCTGTGTCTCCCGGACCATGTCTTCAAAGATGGAAGATTCTTGAACATAATCCTTTTGAATCTGTTGGCAGATGCCGAGGGAGGTTCTCTTGTATCCTTGGGCTCCTTCGTGATAGAATGATTTGTCGTGATCAATATTATTGATAATCAGAAGAATAAATAGAGTACAAGATAGAAAGGTAAAAGAGTTCAAGTATAACTCTAAACAAAATAGAATCAAATATAATCTTCTAATTGATTTAGTCTAACACCCCTCCTCAAGCAAAGCGTCGGATGCTCGCCAACGCACAGCTAAAATCTGAAGAACTCGAACAGCGGACGAGAGAGCCCTTTGGTGAAGATGCCCGCAATCTGAAGAGCAGTAGGAACATGAGCAACACGCAACTTTCCAGAAGCTTGCAAACCAGAAATGATGGAATGTGGAACATGACCAAGTCTAGCATGCCAGATTTTAAAAGACGCACGCGACTTATTTGATTCCACAGTAGATAACAAAGCAGATGCACCATAGTCTAATACATAAAGTCCATTTTCACTGTGACCGTGACCCAAGGTTTCACTAGTAATTTTATGCCGAATGGTAAATGAGCGATCATCAAAGCAGACAATAGCATTTAAATCCCGAGTTAATTTGTTAATCGAAAGAAAATTTTTAGTGATGTCAGGCACAATGAGCACATCATAAAAAGATATGGATTTAGAAATCCGAGAATTACCAACATGAGTGATAGGGAGTTGAGAACCATTACCAACGGATACTCTGGAAGAACCATGAAAATGTGCGACATGATCAACAACAGCAGGGGACGATGCCATATGTTTTGTGGCGCCAGAATCTACAATCCACTTGGAGCCATCTTGATGTCGATGGTGAGAAAAGCCAATAAATCCTGAAAGTTAACTCCTTCAAGAATTAAAATCAGCCATATTCATAAGAGCAAAAGGAATGCAGCGAAACACAAAAATTCTACCCAAAAACACGCCAGGTTCACACGCGGCAGAGAAGGTTGGTGCAGGTAAATCACGCGCGCGTAGTGAGACGCGTGTGTATAGCTTCTGGCGCATGGATCTCACGTGCCTGATATGTGTTGTACGCACCGGAAGATGGACTGGAGAGACGCTGAATTCTGGTCGCCGAACGGAGACCTTATGCTGCCAAAAAAGACCGCCGTGGAAGGAAGCCGAGCTCGCTGAGAGAATACCTCTGTTGTTGAGTCGTCATAGAAGATCGTCACCGCCGGAGAAGACCACTGTGGCATCGCTGGGATGAAGAACCGAAGAGAGTGGCAGCCGGAAAAGCAGTAGCCACTGGTTTGAAGAACCGGAGCCGGTTGGTGAAGACGAGGGAAAACATTTATGCCAGAAAAACTGCTGAAAATTGCCTGAAAAGCTGTCGGATGTGCCGGAAGTTGGTCGGAATCAGGAGGTTCTGGTCACCGGAAAAAGAGAGGGTGGGAGGCGGAAAATTAGGGTTTCGGATTTAGGATCAGAACTTGCTCTGATACCATGAAAATAATGATTTCCCATGATTATTATTATTGATCATGAAGAGAATAAATAGTGAGTACAAAGCATGAAGGTAGACTAGTTCAAATATAACTCTAACTAGTCAACAAGATAAAATCTAATCTAATCATCTAACTGATTTATTCTGACAGGTCCACATTTGCCTTCATCCAATTCGCACTCGATTTCACCGTCGTCCAATTCGAATTCTGATTTCACCATTCTCGTCGTCAAACTCGAACCTCCATTTCACCTCGTAAAATTTGATGGATTTCACTGTCGTCTTCGTAGCTCTCCACCGCTGCTACGTTCGTTGTCGCGTTGTAGATCAATTTTACGTTGAATCTGGTCGAGTTGCAGCTCTGTTTCCATTCGATTCATAACGTGAGGAAGTTTGTTGCTGCCGACCATGATGGAGAATTCACTAGTAAAATTCGGGTTGAAACCAGATTATGGTAAATCAATTTGGGCAAAATTTCATGGGGGTGACGGGTCAAATTCGAATTTGGGCCCAATATATAGGTTTTTGTTAGGTTGATTTGTCATTGGATTTAGGCTAAAACTCACAATGAACTAATAACACATCAGGATTAAAATAAATAAAATCAACTAGAAGTTATAAATCATCAAATCAAATAATAAAACATAAATAATTAAAACATCAACTATAAATATTAAAAATACACTAATTTAAAATAATCACACACTGGATAAAGATACTCAATATATGCATCAAATTAAAACAGTATATCATCAAACTAAAACACTAAAAGTAAATTAAACTAGTAAAACTTCAAACTGAAACACTAAAACGTACGCATCGGATGAAAATAATCAAACATAAATAATATATATATATATATATATCAAATTAAAATAGTAAAATATTGAATTAAAACACTAAAAGTACACATCGATTCTAAAAGATAAAACATCAAATAAAAATGTATATCAAAAAAATAGTTACCAATCCAACAAAAAATATTCAAAAAACACTTCGAATTTAAAAAAACTATACATCAAATTAATTATTGAACAAAAGTATCGAATTAAAATAGTAAAACACTGGATTAAAATACAAAAAGAACAAATCAAAATGGAATAAAGTTAAACAAAAAAATAAAAATAAATTCAAATTGAAGTATTAAACATCAAATGAATATACTAATAACATCAAAAAAATATACTCAGTTTTTAAAATAACATATCAAATTTATCAAACAAAACTAAACTTGAAATAAAAAATAAAAAGGAAATAGTTAAACGTCATTAATATTCATTGAAAAATCAAATAATTTCAAATTTGTATAAAATGAAAATACAATATTAAAATAGTAGAGTAGGTATCTTGACAGGCGGTCTGTCCATAAGATTATGAACATGACAATTATTTTTTACGTTATACACTGCATTTGTTAAATTATATACTACATTTTAAAATATTTAAAATATTTTTCATATTATATATTTTATATTTTCACATTCAAATACATATTATTACTTTTTTAACTTCTAAATTATAAAATTTTGGGTGAAAGCCATTGTGAACTGTCTATAAAATTATGGAAATACCGTCTTTCTTGAGACTTTTTCTCAAAAAGTATCTAACAAAAAATCTACATTGTCATACAAAAAAAGAATAGTAAATTATCATCATTTTTTATAAATCATCATGAGTTCAAATTTAATAAATCACTATCACAGGAATGACCATATAGCACCGGTTTTTAGGGGTCCAAAAAATCGGTGTCTAAGTAGGGGATGAAACTTTTTCACTGGTTTTCAAAAAATCGGTACTAAATTTAGCACCAATTTTTTTGTTAGCACCAGATTTCTAAAATCGGTGCAATACTAGCACCGGTTTTAATATTAGCACCGGTCTAAAACTTGTGTTAAATTTACAACTATTTTATATGGTATAGGGTAAAAACCGGTGTTAGTTTGGGGTACCGGTAATTTTTTTGCACCGGTTAAAAACCGGTGTTAAAATTGGAATCGGTTTTTCATTTGCACAGGTTTGGAAAAAACTGGTGTTAAATTGGGACAGGTTTTTTATTTGCACCTGTTTTTTATTTGCAATTGCAGTTGGGCGCTGACCGCAACTGTTCTATTAGTTTCATTTGGCAAAAACAAAAGTAGAATTAGGCACTGACCGCTGCTGCGAGGGGTGTTCAAATTATCCGACCTGACCCGACCTGTTTTGACCCGGCCCATATGGGTCGGGTCGGGTCAATGACCCATTTGGGTCGATATGGATCGGGTCAAAATGGGCCGGGTCAAAATGGATCGGGTCGGATTTTGACCCAAATCGACCCGTTTTGACCCATTTGCAATTTTACCCAATTTTCTTGAAAAAATTCATTTAAAATGTAGTTTAATACAAAATGCCCACCATTAATTTAATTAACAAACAAGTTTAACATTCTTTAAAAAAATTTAAAAAACTAAAAATAATTTTTAAAAACTACTATTAATTATAAACAATATATTTATTAATATATGAAACATATATTCATAATTGTATAATAAATTTTAGTAAAATTATATTTTTTAAATGAAATATTAAAAGTATTCTAACTAAATATAATGAAAATAATTGTATTTTTCTTTACTAAGTGAATAATTTATAATTAAATATAAAATTATATTCTTATTTTAAATTATATAAAATTATATAAAAATAAATCATAATTTATTTATTATTTAAATATTATTATATTTAAAATAATTTATTTTATTTTAAAAATAAAAAATTACTATTTTCATATTATTTTGGTCAATTTGGGTCAATTTGGGTCGACCCACGACCCAGTCCGACCCGACTCTAAACTATGGGAATTTTGACCCGACCCGACCCATTTGTCCCAAAATTTTGGGACAATTTGGGCTGGGTCAACCAACCCGCCCCGACCCATGAACACCCCTATCTGCTGCACACAGCTAATCTATTAGTTCGATTTGGGAAAAACAACATTAGAATTGAGCGGTGAACGCAGTTGTGCACAGCTGCTCTATTTGCTCGATTTGGGAAAAACAACACTAGAATTGGGCGATGACCGCAACTACGCGCAGACGCTCTAATACTTCACTACAAACAGTAAAACAGTCTAACAACATATATATGGCCACATCTAACTACATCAAAAAACATTTCCACAAAATGTATGATACAAAATTAATAATCTATGGGACTAAACATAACTATCCCAAGCATAACTATCTATTAGACTAAACATAAGTTTAGCTTAAACTAGCAATTAAATCATGTGGCATATACACATCAAATCACAAGACTAATTCACACATCTATGATCCTTAGAAATGCTCAAATGTACCCTATCATATCATATGTTTGATCCTTAACATTGCCCCTCCAAACCTTGGATCCTGCTCCGCTAGTTAAGAACTGTACAGGGCTGCATCAAAATGGAAAATATTTAGTATTTCTCCTCATTATTTCCTTTACATTCAAGAAACTTGAAACCAAGTTTTGTTGCACCTTTTGTTATCACGTGTTTTAGGAAATGGTCATGTCTATTCATATAAAACTCCACATTATTGAAAAGACCAGGTAAACTGTTTGAAACATAGAGTAATACAAAAACATGAGAACACTACGCAATGATCAATTGTTATAACTGAGCTCACAAACCTAATTGTGAAAGACATCTCAAAAAGATTGTGCATCAGGAGCCAATTTATGAAGCAAAGAAGGGAAAAAAGAGCCCATCGGGAAGTAAGCAATGATCTTTCTGACAACCATATAAGTCAGGCCTTCAGTCGTATGCATTTAAATTCATGCATACATCCCACTTAGTTGTTATTCTCCTGCACACATTCAAAATACAAGTTAAGCATCTAATGTTTTACACTATTAATGTGAATTATATTAAAGTTCCAGCACATGCCTTATATTTTTCATGCATTTAACTGCATGCATCCTAATTGGTTCCATCTATTTATCTTCCTCTGCACATTATGTTTGGTAAAAACTGTATAATGTGCACTAAAAGTTCTATTAACATTAACAAATCAGTAGTTCTCAACTTGTAATGTCTTCCTCACCTCATAGTTTCAGTCATATTAAGATTAATAAATCCATCTTACTATCTTAGCATTGAAACTATCCTTCAAGTTCCTGAGAAGAAGTGCTAATTTATGCAGACTTTTTTTATAACAATAAAAAAAACAATTCTTTAGTGGAAACTGTGGAAGAATACTAACTAACCTGGAAATGATTAAGGTCACTAAAAATCTAGAACATAGTATTGTATATGCCATCTCAAAAAGTATAAAGAAAACAAGTTGAATAAATCAATATTGCAATACATATTCAAATGAAAGAGTGAAACTTTACAGTTTTGTTTCAAATCTGACGATGCCTGCATTTATGCAATTCGATTGTTCGATAAGTAGTGATGATCACAAAGAACATCATAGCTATGAAAAATAAAAAGCAACGCATATAATCTCAGCTAGTTTAACTCCTAAAAGATGTGTTCATCATAAGAAATTCCTTGATGATTGAGGAAAAGTATTGTGCGACATCACATAAAGTGTAGTAAGCTAACCAGAGGCTACACATCAACAAAACAAATAAGAAAAAATGAACGACGGCTCACAAAGTTGTTTACTCCCATCAAAACAGATACAAACTGAAACAGGCTTTGAAGTTATGCAGACAACCTGAGACAGTCGACTCAATCCTATTATTACTTAGGTGAATCATCGAGCACCTTGTGTGATGCCTTTGAAATTGAAAAAGAACCAACAAGAGTATAAAATCAATCAGTCAAAACACAGAGGAAAGTTCAAATTCATTATCGAACGGGATGAATTCATCTGAAAAAGGAAAAATAAATCATATTCCACCATAAAAAAACTGAATACATCACAATAAGAATGACAAGATGGAATTCGTTGGAACCGGAATTGTTAGAGGAGAATAGAAAAATATGCCTTGCCCAAATGTTTGATCGTGTAATCGAAGCTCATCACCGGCATCATCGGTGTCGCTAGCTTTCGACAAGGGGGGCCTCATCATAGGAAAAAGGCGTGGCGGCAACACCCAAAGGAGTGGTGGGAACCACTCTCGTCATGCTCTGACCCATGGACTGAGTAGGTGTTGCTTTGGGAGTGGCGAAATGGGAGCTCCAGAGACTCGGCGGCAGCAGTTGAGTGTCGTACGAGGTGGAGGAGCGCCGATGGTGTGAGGGTGGTGGTGGAGGGCCGATGGTGTGAGGGGGTGGCGATCGGCCGATGGTGTGAGACGGGTGGCGATCGAGAGATGGTGAGAGGGATTGAGATAGACTAGAGCTGAATGTATAGATTAGGGTTTTAGCTATATATAGGCAATAATTTCAAGGGTCAAGATTCAATGTATCAAAAGCAATCAACGGTTCAGATATATTTAAATCAACTACACTTATATTCAATTTTTTCTTTTAAAACTCATATAGTTTTAAAATTATTATAATTTATATTTATATTTTATTATTTTAATGTTAAGTCCTTTTTAAAATATGATTTTATGCTAATTTATATTCTTTTTAATATTGATATTTCATATTTTTAATAAAGGTAATTTTCTGCGAGTAGAATCTAATAGGTCATAAAAAGTTATGTATGTTCCTAAAAATTAATAATATTAAAATTAAAAAATATTACTAATATATATCTGTACAAAAAATTATTTTTTGCACTTAGGTCCCTCCCAAAAATTTGGAATTGTCGAATCACGAAATTGGCGACACCAAAATTCAATTGAATAATATACGATTGCGACTTTGCGATTTGGGCATGTATTGGTGAACGGAAGGACCTCGAAAGTCAACATTGATTACTTGTACACATTTTTGGAAAATTACACCGTGACCCAAAATTGTGTTTTCCCAATATCTATTGCTCAAGAATACATGATTTTTGTTATTCTTACCTAAATATAAAAATATTAAATAATATATTTTTGGAAAATTGTGGGAAAGCGCTAGTAAATGTTCCAAAGTAACTTATAGTTGATTACATAGAAGTAAGGAAGAGAAATCGGAAACGATTACAGATATGTTCTTGTGCCTGATCAATGATAAATATTCCGTTACGGATTTGGAAAATAAAATGGGGTTGTATAGGGAAGCATCACGTTCGAGCGGATTTCAATTTGGAGTTACGAGTAAAGTTTTAACTTTTTTGCACATAGGTCCCTCCAAGAAATTTAGAATTTTCGAATTACGAAATTGGCGACACCAAAATTCAATTGAATAATATACGACTGCGACTTTGCGATTTGGGCATATATTGGTGAACGTAAAGGCCTCGAAAGTCAACATTGATTACTTGTACACATTCCAAAATTGTGTTTCCCCAATATATATTACTCCAAAATACATGATTTTTGTTATCTTACATATATATAAAAATATTAAATAATACCCAAAAAGAAACTAATCCGAAAAGAATTTGATTCAATACAACCCGACTCGATCTAACCCGAGCAAAAAAAGTACACGACAATAACCCGACACGACAATAAACCGACCCGACCCGACCCTCAAATAAAACAACAGACCCATTTTAAATTGGCCCGACAACAACCCGACACGATCGAACCCGACACGAGAAAAAAAATCCAACACGTATCAACCCGACATGACTCAAAAACTAAAAATTGACACGCTTTTTCCCCGACCTGTTTTAACCCGAACCGTTTCTAACCCGACACGAACCCGACATGATTACCCGAATTGACACCACTAGCCTAAGGACATCATATCCAAGGAATACGATGACCACTGCATTTCTGAAAATATTTTGTGTAGTTTAAATTTAATTATAAAAATGTATATTTTTTCGTGTGAGATTGCGCATTACTATAATTTAATTGTGGTTACTTTATAAAATATTAAATGCACGAACAACTAATAATATTAAAATATACATTGTATATATTTACAGTACACATTCATAATACCCACGAATATGATATAAGAATTGATTTATAATCTATCTATAATTATAACTAAAAGAGCAACCATTTTTGACATGTGGCACCTTCAAAATTTGCCACATCAACTTGTCATGCCATCTTTTATAATAAATAAAATTAATTCATGTAATTAAAGTAGTAAGTAACTTTTAATGTCTTCATTCAAATATACTCCTTGGAAACTGAAAAGATTAATGCAGGTCATTATTCTTTTTACTTGGAAATGGTAGGTGAATAGTCTAGATTAATGAGTTCTCATCTTTATTTTTTGTGTTTTACCTTTACATGCTTTTAGGGTTGAAAAAGTGTTCATACCCATTGCGATTCTCAAAGCATCCCTCCATCTACTGTTTTAACATATCT
>JAULKM010029153.1:0-13757 GCA_032355605.1 Rubia tinctorum | reverse complement strand
CCCCCCCCGCTCCAAAACCAGCGTCGCTCCTCCATCGGACCGTCGCGGCTACGCCCGTAGCACAGAACCACCACCACCTCGCCGCCGCCGCCGTGCTGCCGCTACGAACAACCACCTCCTCGCCCAGAAATCCTAGCCACGTCGGCCTCCTCTGCCAGCACCCTCCACCAGACCACCAGCGCTCCACCTCTAGCACAGATCACCGCCACCTCTCCGCTTAGAATCCCATGCCCCGTCACCCTCCTTTGAGCCATAAACCCTAACTTTCATCACCCTCCTCTGCCAGCACCCTCCGCCGCCCAGAAACCCTAACCCTTGTCGCCCCCCTCCGCCCAACACCCTCTGCCACTTAGAATACTAAGCCTAATTCCAACATTGTGAAGCCCAATTCCATTGTCGAGAGTTTCACCACCGTCGAGGACTTCACTACGGCGAGGGAAAAATCTTCACGGCAGCGAGGGTTCACCACCATCAAGGGCATCACGACGAGGACAAGATCTTCACCACCACTGAGAGCTTCTTCCCCAAAGTCGAGGGCTTCATAGCTGAGAGAGTTTCACCACCACCGTCGTCGGTCTTCATGAGAACAAGTCAGGGGAAAAAAGAAAAGAAGGAAAGAAAAATGGAAAAGGAAAATTTTTGTTTTGTTAAAAACCAGAAACGACATTAATGACTTTTACTATTTTCAATTTTTTTAAAAAAAATAATAGAATGGTAAGAAAATCATTTCGATGATTTCCGGCCAATTTGGCCGTTGACATTTTGGTCAAAGATTTTCAAGGTTAGATTTGCACTTTCATATTTAACAGGGTTATATCTGCACTTTTGAACAAAACATAGGGTTTAAACGCACTTTTCTCTCTTTTAAAATACGAATGTAAAGTCTTGAGAAAAACTGTCTTTCCATGGGCATATGAAAAGATGGGGTTGAATTATAATCATACAAAGATAAAAGGTTTTAGTTGCAAAATTAAAATATTACTATGCAATGTGTAGTAAATATAAGTTTATAATCCGATTAATGCAACCCAAAAATTTTATCTTGATTTTTTCTAGTTTGTTGTTTAAACTTTAGTATTTCCATAATTTATGGAAAGAGTTTCTTTCAAGAAACGGACTCAAATAAGAAAGTGTCACTTGACTTTCTGCTTTTCTATTTATCATTTGATCTTTTGATTAAGTAAAATTAATTTTACTTAACTCTGATCTTGGAAATTTAACCTCTAATAATAAAGTCATCAAAATTTTGGTAGAAGAAAATCCGTATTTGAAGAAGGAAGACCGATCAACAGCCCCGCCGGGCTCCCCAAACCGCTGAAGGGAAATAGCTTTAGAAACAAAAAAAGGCTTGGGCATCGCCTGTAACCGCCCGGCCGGGCGACGGGTGCGCGCCCGCGCGCCTTGCTTCCCTTCAAGCAACAAAAAATATAGTCCTCTTCATCCTCAAATCTTATCAAAATGTCTTGAATCAATAAGCCCCAATTTTGCTTCTACTAGAAAACCTATTTCTTTGAATGTTCTTCTGATTTGATCCATCCCTAGCCTTCCAAAAGCTAATTTACTAATAAGGTGTTTTTCCAATTGTTGTATCTTTTTGTCGGAGTAGATACAAGTCGATTCTCCTTCATAAATGGGGTAGGATTAACGGATTGAAGTTTATGCTTTAATTGGGGCCTAGGTTTCTTAAGTATTGAAGCATATGTCGTAACGTAAATGTTGGGTGGGCTACCTCCAAAAAATGGAGGTTGGTCTAGAAACACCATTGAAAATGACGTACAATGTCTCCATTGTTTAATTTAGTGCATTTCCGATGACAGTTCCGAAGTTGAAACATGTTTATGGAGTGCACAAAAGTAGACAACGGCAGTTAAACCACTGTCTAAGTAACCCAACAAAAATATGCTCTAAAACTACTATTTTAAGACATATTTGGGGGTACTTCCTAAGGAGAAACATGTGTATGGAGTGCAATAAAGTAGATAACGGTGGTTGAACCTCCGTCTAAGAAACCCTACTAATATACACGAAAAACATTTTCACATTTCTGAAAGAACTAATAGTCTGCCATTTATGTTGGGCCCGAGTGCCTAGCCTAGCCGACCCAAGTTCCCCTAATTACCATCAAAACAATATCCTTTGGGTAATAACCATTGGGCCATCCCAAGGAAGAGCCTCAGTACCTGTATCACAAGATAACAAAACAGTTATCCTATCTACCAACCTATACAAAGAAAAGAGGTAACATTGTATACTCAATTATACATTCCTAATTCAAATACACTTTTGGACTTTATTATAGGAGACTCTTCCCCCCCCCCCCCAGACAACTCCAGGGGCTCTGTGTTGCAGATTTCAATCAAATGAGCAGCGGACTCGGCGGCGACGGTTTGGTGGCACATCAGGAACCAACGTACATTTCTGAAAGAGGAACCAACTTCGCAACTGGTGTTTGGAGTGCACTAAAGTACGAAGCCCTAAATAATATTCTACCTTTATTATGGAGTGTGGCCATTTTTCACACTTTTTTTCCTTCCTTCATTCTTCTCTCCTCCCCTACCCTCCCCCAAAGCTAACACTTCCTCTTTTTACATTTAAATTAAACTTCGTGACTTCGACTTCAGATTTGAAGAATGCGTGGTGATAAACTTCATATTACATATCATGGTTTAGTTTCTTCTCAGTTTTAAATTTGCTATAGGTAAACGTACCTGCCAAGATGTATGTTATTATTCAAGGTGTATTGATGATTATTATTTGATGTTTATTATTATGGTTTTGATTGTAGGCGGGTTTGATATGAGTTGGTGGTTTTATTGTGTTGAAAATGAATGTTGATCCGTGTTGATATGAAGCATAAGATGATATGGTCAATCTGGATTTTCTGATTCCGCAAAACTAGAAAGCCCAAATTTTTTTAACCAACTTCTAAGGCCACTCCAAATGTCAAAACGGCACCATGCAATGGCCTCCGAATTGCACTGTGGTGCCGGAACCACCATCTATTCATCCTATTTCACCATCGTTAATGACTTTATCAAGAATTGGTGTATATAATGGAAATTTGTATAAATTTAATATTAAAAAATATGGTAAATAATCTTAAGTGACTACTCCCTCCTTCCAACCAGTAATGACATATTTACTTTTTCAAAGTTAAATTTGATAAAATATGACCATATATAAATTTATATATATATATATTAAATATATCATGTGAGATATTGTTGAATTCATGTTAAGATATATTTTCCAAATATCAAATTCTTATGCGGAATTAGTTTATGTAGTTAGAGATATTTATTGAAAATCGTGAAAAAACGAATATGTCATTACTGTTGGGACGACGGAGGGATAGAATATATTAATACATAATAACGGCAAGACTTAACAAATCACGGTTGTTAAGTGGTGTTAGCTTAGAATCTGTTGTGATAATTGCGTGCTTGGGATTTTTCCTTGCATTAATGGACCAAACTTTGTGATTGATTGGGAAGGATCATGTGCACATGCAAATCGATACGATGAGGGTCTACAAATCAACTGCCGATCCATCGAACCAAATGTTCTTTCCGTTTCAATAAGAGTGACACATTAGATTTAACCTTTTAGATTTAGGTGAAGAAAATGAGAGGATAAAATTGAATATAGAAAGTAAAAAGTAGAATGAGTGGACGAAATTGAAGAAATCTTGCCAAAAATAAAAAAGTGTGTCATTTAAAAAAAAACAAGTGTGTCACAGATAGAGAAACGGAAGTGTACACTGACTGAGACTCTTGATAATCTTAATGATTGATATAATGATGACATTGTTCCGGTTTGTTTAACCTTAATTAGTTGCCTAGCTAATTAAATTTACCTAATCTAGTTAAATCCCTTCAATCGACTTCTGTTGTCATGTCGACTTCTGTCCTTCAATAATTTGCGAGTAATTGACGTTATATACTATATATAACGTGAGAAACCGATAAGAATTGCATAGAAGAAATGTATTATTGAAGTTAAAAATAGAAAGAAAGCATATATCCGAGAGAAAGACTCATATGAGACTGTCTCACCATAGCATATGGTGAGACAAAGAACAAAATAAAGTTTTAAAAATTACAAAAAGTACCCCGTGTTATCTCCTAAGTTCAAAAAATTGTGTTTAAATCCCTCGTCTCACCATAATATTAGGTGAGACCGTCTCACCTGAGTCTTTGTATATATCCGATATCTAATGTGACTTTGCGAAGCCAAATTTCCCCGTACAAAGTAAACAATTACCCTAACTTAATAATTTTTTATAAACGTTAATAATTATAATTTTTTAATCACAACATTACAACAAATCTATTAGCGGACCTTTTAGATCCTACATCAATGGTTTGGCGAACCGTTTTTTTCTTCATTGAAAAACTTCAGTCATGAAATAGGATCATTTCGCACGATTTGAAAGGCCCCTGAGTTAACTGCTGACCCCAACATCGCCTTGACCGCATTCAACTTTTGGGCTAATTCTCCTTTTGTTGTACTACCGAAAACTGAAATTCTTGTTGAATCTGAGTTTGTTGCTTTGATCAGTAAATCTATTACTGAATCTAAAAAACCGTATGTCAATATCTTTTTGACACATCATTCTTCTTCACTAAAAAAATATATAATGGCAAACTATGAGCATCTGGTGATGAAATCTCCCCATAAATCATAGTGCGTTATGATTGGATCAGTTAAAACTTACTTAACCTTGTCGCTCAACCATCCATTTATGCTTAAACGAAAAGGATCATCCATTCCATTTAGCATGATTAATTAATTATTATTATTATTATAGGTTAATAAAAGAAATGTGAGAAAGACAAAAAGGCATAGAAATGACGTCAGTGTCCTCCACTTCCCATCATCCCCCATCCCCCCTTTACTCATCTCATCTCATCTCATCTCATCTCATCTCATCTCATCTCATCTCATCTCATCAAACAAGTTTATTGAATAAGCATATAATGGGGACTTCCATTAAAATAATGTTTTTTGCCCGACATCGCGAGTCAGCCAAATATGAGCAATTGGAATTTTCCCAAAAATTTAGATCGCTATTTCACAAACATCAAAACCAGTGGGGTTGTCTCCACAGTTCAAGTAAACATCCATTATGCACATGTAGTTAAATATTTTAATAAGATGTACTACTCACTTCGTCTCAGGGCAATTTGTATAGAGAGAATTTCTCCGTAATTTTAACCCTGATGAAAATGCTAAATTGCCCCTACCTTTTGCAATGCCCATATCCGACTCTACTCGTAAACTAGGGTTCTGCCGCTCCTCCTCAACCCCTCCGCCGCCTCCTCCTTCTCAACTCCCTCCACTGCCTCCTCCTCAACCTATCCGACGCGCCTCTCCGTCGTCCTCCTCCCGCGCGCGCCTCTCTGACTTCTCTCCGACTCTCATCGCCTCATCTACACCCCTCCCTTTGCCGCCTTCTCCTCTCTCCGGTCGCAGATGGGGTAAACCATGGTGCACAAAAGGGAGGAAGCTAGGGTTTCGATAAGGGGATGAGGTGGTGCAGATTGGGGTGTGGGGGTGGCGATCGTAGATGGAGTGGTGGCGGAAGGAGAGGCGGTGGCAGAGGCAGAGAGAGAGGCGGAGCAAAATGAAAGAGGAAAGAGAGAGGGTTTGTGGCGGAGGAGCACGATCAGAGGGGAGAGGAGAAGGTTTGTTGGATTGGGGCGGGGATCTAAAATTTTGAATCTCCAAAAGTAAACACGTCTTTTGAAATGTTAAATTTTACTAAAGAGAAAATTGTACAAATTTGTTTAGAACACACATAAAAGGAAAGTGTGGTCAAGTGATTTTGCAAAACCTTGGCTGATCCATGGAAGTGCTGTCTGAAACTTATCAAATCATTATGTATAGTTAGAGTTGAATCATTATGTATAGTCAGAGTAGAATCTTGCATTGACAACCAATGAAATGAATTCCGACTAAGGTAACGTTCGACACGAGGGATGGAGTTCTTTACACTTGGGAGCACTTCATATCTGTGGTTGTTTTTGGAATCAATTTTATTGATTCAGTCTAGCACCTAATAGGTTTCGTTCAAAAGTATGAACGTTTTGTACACATGCACAACAATACTTCTTTTCATTAAAAGGTTTGGGGTGGCTATTAGTCCCCTCACTTAGGTGGTCTTAATTTTAAAAAAAAAGAAAAAAAAGAACACACATAAAAGGAAAGTGTGCATTTTTCCCAGGGACCGAAGGAGTAATATCTTCGACATTTTGGTGAGGCTGATGTTTTACGAGGAAATATTTGGGGGTTAATTTTTAAAACTCTCGAATCTCACTTACAAATCAAAATATAAACTTTTATTTCTAATTATTTTAATTTTATGGCATCAGAAAAATTGAGATTGTATGAGGATAAACTAATTTTGTTATTAGCATGACTACTAGTTCGTAGGCTATATATTTTTCATTTATTTGGAGTCTAGTTTATTTGAACTCTGTTCAATCATTTTGAATTGATGTTATTTATTGCAATCATGATGTATTTACGTTAAATTTTAGTTAAGTCTAATTTAATTCATTCCAGTTCAATATATAGTAGTTGAAGAAAGTACGACAGTAGTAAATTAATAATTTTATCAAGAATCAAGATATATTTGTTAATTTCTTATATCAGTGGTTGACAGAATTACGAATCATTATATAAGATTTAGCTCACCCCTGAATAGTACCAATTGCTTTTATAATAGGAGCCCATAATTCAAATAATATTATAGCGCTAATAATTTGACTTCTATAGTCTATTTATTTGGATATGAAATGTTATATTGTGAAGAATAGAAGGGGCAATAATGTAATTACTTAGAAAGTGTCCAAAGCTCGATTAGTTGTGGAATTCTTCCTTACATTTTTATTCGGGTCCAAAAGGAATTAAAAATTAGACACTAGCCCTTGTGGTCTTTTGATATAACAAGTGAGCCATTATACTTGCACTTTCAAGAAATTGGTCACGCACTAAGGAAACATATGACCCTTTTACCCTCACGCATCAGCCTATATAAAATATACTCCAATTGGTTTTTATATATTTTGTGGAATGTATTTGGTAAGGTTCTACGGCTAATTTATATCATGATAAATTAGGCCATGATTTTCAAAACTTATCTTCATTTTAATTTAGTAAAAATTTAATTTACTGAATTTGAGCTTTGTTTAGTCATATTATTAATATTTTTCAAAACCTTATTTTTTGTTCAATTCAGTTCAAATCAAATCAGACCATATCAGTTCGAATAAACTTCATATAATAGGGCCTAAATAACTTACAAATTCATTAAACAAATTCATGCCAAAAAAAGTGAAGTCAATTAACCACACCGATTTTGTTTTTTAATAAAATCAATTCCACTAAAAGTCGGCCAAACAATTTCGAGAGGAAGCCATGGTGAAGGTGTGGCGGTTATGGATTAGTCACATCTAAGGATTATCACAGGTCTAGAATACGACTCAGATTTATAGGGTCTAGATCCCGTTGGATTGGATATGAGTTTAAAATTTTCAAATTTATCGGGTTCGAGTCCGGATTCGGGTATGAGTTTAGATTTTAGAAAATTGATTCAAGTCCAGATGTAATATATTAAGACCCAAACCCAAACCAAACCAAACCAGACCCAGATCCAACTCGTAAATCCATATTACCCTAACTAGTATATATTATTTATCTTAATTTAAAAATTATTATATTTTCTTCATATTTTTATTTTTAATTAATCAAATAATGTGTATTATATTTTTTTTCTTGAAGAACTAATTCATGTTCATATTAAACTTGAACTATTTATATTTAAGATAATACATATTTTATTTGGTAAAAAAAATTAGAAAGTTATATTCATTTAGGACCCATTTTGGAGCCGAAATTCATTTTGAATCTATTGAATTTGAATATGGGTTTAAAATTTTCAAACTCTGCTGGTCCGAATCGTGCATGGGTCTAACTAAATTTTTGTAAGATCGGATATGTGTCTTATTGGATTTGACTCAGACCCAAATCCGACCCATGATCACCCCTAACCACATCACACCAAACTAATTTTAATTTAATGCCGCAAATTTTAGAGGTCAAGTGTATGAATTGCATTCCAATTTAACAGCATTATTAGCCTGGATTGCTTTAAAAGAAATCCCAAGATAAGTTGAAAAGATTGTACCTAACAGATAAAAAAATGCTAAAAGTGGCAGAGAATTATTTATAGAGGATAATAACGACAAAGCAACTTTTGATCACACGAAACTTAAATTTCTAATCACCGATTACTTCTCAAACTCATTTTGTATATTATCAGCAATCAATGACCATTAATGATTAATTAAGGATTATTCTCAACCGACTCGACAATGTCAAATTGGGATGGCCCTTTTGTTAATTACACTAAGACCATGTTTTGCAGAGTTTATCTATATTTCAGTTCAGTTCAGTTCAATTTAAATTTAAATTATTTCAGTTCAGTTCAATTCAATTTACTTTAAATGAAACTTAACTTAATTTAGTCATATAATATTTTCTTTCGACGCATTTATTTTTAGTTCAATTCAGTTTAATTCAGATCATATCAGTTCAGATAAACTCCAAAGAACATGGTCTATATGATGTCTTAGAGATGAATTAAGATTATAAATTGTGTCCCAACGGTTGAGAATAAATTAATGTTAAGTGTTGAGCTGAATGTTGCAATTATTCCTCCATTAAAAAAGCTTAGTGTCCTCTAATGAGATTGGACTTGTCTAATATTTTTGCCTTTGGTTGACAGTTAACACCACATGGGAGGACTGAGGAGGTTGGGTGATGTTCTCACTGAATTTTGCCGCGCTCATGCTTATAATAATTAAATTAAAGCTATAACCTAACTCATAAATATACGGTATAGTATGAAATGTATTTTGATTAGTCATCCCAGTTAAATAAGGCAAAGTGTTGGAAAACTCCGTATTTCCATAAATATATAGAAATGTGAGGATGAATTACCATTATAGAAAGGTAAAATATTTTAGTTGCAATATTAAAATATCATGCAATATGTAGTTGTTATAAGTTTATGATCCGATTATTGCAACTCAAAAATTTTATCTTGATGTTTTCTAATTTCAAATTTAAACCTTAATTTTTCCGTAAGTTATGTAAAGACAATCTTGACCCATCAGCAAGTTAGTCACTTAACATTTTATGTAAAATTTAAATATATAATATAATTAATAACTCATGTGATTGTTTTGGACTGGTCTTTCACGTATACGGAGTAATTTGTAATCACCTATTACACAATTATCAATTATGTTTCAATTCAATAGTACAAAATAAATAATAAATAATCAAAAGAACACCAAACACCACAAAAGTTAGTTTGCCAGACTCGTGCGTTGCTTTTGTTATTTCCTAAACCAAACCCTCAACTTTAAGATGGGAAAGTTCGGTTAGTGACTCCAACCTGTCAAAAAAATAGGACCGCTGATTTTCATTTAACTTTTGAAAATAAGGAGAAGAGTACAGATTATAGAGAAAGGTTTTTGTCACACTAAACAGGTAGATTAATTATATTTAAAAAACTCATTATGATTACTTATATTTTAAAAGATGGGGATACCATTGCAACATAAAAAAAAAACATCACTTTACTAATTACAGTATTTATAAAATGTCACTGCCTAACTATTTGAAGATCTTAACCCTTAAAAATTATGTTTTCCGAATGATATATTACATTTTAATTTTAGTAATATTATAGTTTTAAAAAATACATCTCTTATATATTTATTTCTAACACTTTAAAATGTTAATTTATAATGTATAACTAAACAATAGTAAAGGAAGGAGGAAGGATCATTACAAGTTCATGAGAAGGATAAGTCACTATAATCCAATGCTGCGAACATTTCAGAAAAAAATTGTATCGCGGATTTTAACAGCAGTTAATATTTTAAATTAAATTTTATGATAAAAACAATAACAATCACTCCCTCCGCCTCATTTCAAGCGGCAACTTAACTATTCATTTAATCAAAACTTGTTAACTTTGGCCATAAAATTGAATTGATACATAAGTGTACATTTTACTGTTCAATACATTGTTAGATTCGTTATAACGTACATTTTCAAAATATTATATTTTAATAAATTTTAATCATTCTTAATGAAAGATATTATGAATCAAACATTTTCCAATTCAACTGACAAAATTCAAAAAGTGTGCAGTCATAATCCAAGTATTATTTCGACGAATGACTTTTTCTTAATTGTGCAAATCTTGTCACCCATGTGCAATTGCCCCAAGAATGTACTACGTGTCACCACAACGTTCTTCTTTATTTATGTCATTTCCCCCCAATTTCACTTCCTGCTTTATTGCAAGCACAATCCATAATGTTATTTTATTTTTATAGCTCTAAATCTTCGGTTACACTTTTTGTGTAGCACTATGTGTAACACCAATAAGATTCTGTTACGTGTTTCTCCTAAATTAATTAATATTAATTTAATAATTTTTTATGTTGGTGTAATTTTATTAGGAGGGACACGTGACAGAATCTTATTGATATAACACATAGTGGTAAACAAAAATGTAACAGAAAATCATGTGCCTATTCTTATCCACCACCCTCATCAGCCGCTCTATATAACACGGAGACATTACTCATAACTACCAAAACACTCTCTCTCTCTCTCTCTCCCAGCTATTGCATTTCACGAGAACCTCCTCATCTGAATTCCACACAACCATGAAGCTAATGAAGCTCAGATCCAACAAGTTCCTGAGAAGCCTCTCCGGCAGCAAGAAGACAGAAATCGCCCCCGCCGGAAACCCCGGCAGCTTGAGCCCCACCGCCAGCATCGGCGGCGGCGGGATCAAATGGGAGCTCCGCCCCGGCGGCATGCTCGTGCAGAGGAGGGAGTGCGAAGACGGCGGCAGCACCAGCGACGGCGGCACGAGCAGCGGCGACGAAGTCATCACTCTTAAAGTCTCCACCGTCTCCAACTGCCACCCCATCTCCATTCAATCCACCTCCACGTTTGGTGAGAATCAATCACTTTCTCTGTCTCATTTAAAACTACTCAGAGTGTTTGTTGAAAGTCTCACATCACTTGAGTTTATGTTTTCTGAATTTTATCATTAACTAAACTGAACGAAAAATAAGTGCATTGAAAACTATGTAGCACGGGGACAACTTCCACAGTTCCACTTCACCCGTGATGAGGACCGTTCTTGTATCGGAAACTTGATGGGTACGGCTAGAAAACGCTTTCATTCCAATTTCTAAATTCTACTACTAACGAAAAATCAAGAATACAAGTAGAGTTAATTCTATGTTACTATATGAGAACTGTTTCAAAAATATACTCCCTCCGTCCCAGAGCAAATGACATAATTGCTTTTGGATTGATATTTCTATGTAAGATGAGGTGGAAGTGTTGATGAGATATAAATGAAGGGTATTTTGGTAATGGAATACTTGACAATTAGATTTAATCAACCTTTTGAAAGATAATATTATAAATGTATAAATTCATTTTTTCCACTTTATGTAAGAATTGAATTGTGTCAATTTCTGTGGGACGAACGAAAATAGAAATTGTGTCAATTTTTCTAGAACGGGGGATTATTTATTTTATGTTCTAATTCGTTAAATAACATTGCAGAAAATGCCACTATCTTATTTTTATATCAGATTATACTGCAATTTTTTTGCCGTACCGAAAATATTTAAATTTTACCATTTTCCTTACCCGTATTCGTACCCATGTAAGCCCCCGTTCCCGACTCAGGGGTTTAGGGGAATTGAACATAGATTGAAAATAATTTTCTGATAAATTCCCTGATATTGATTTTCAGGGGAACTGAAGATGATACTGTCGATGGTTACCAATTTGGAGCCAAAAGAACAGAGATTGCTCTACAGAGGAAAGGAAAGAGAAGACAACGAATATCTGCACATGGCGGGCGTCAAGGATAGCGACAAGGTGTTGGTTCTAGAAGATCCGGCGGTGAAGGAGAGGAAGCTCCGGCTGGCCATGGCGGCTGGAGGCGGCGCCGCCGTTGACGCCATCGCGTATCGGAGCATCAGTGTGTAGCACCGCCAGCAGAGTATTAATTTTCTTTGTTTTTCTGGGAAGGGGAGAAAAGAAAGAATATCTAATTAATTACTAACTAATCAGAGTACTGAGTACCAGTGGTGGGTGATTGATGAATCCACTTCACCAACTCGTGTATTATTATATGTGGTGTATTATCATTATCACGATATCATGATATGATATTATCCAGTGTATGTCGGTTCCGGTATCGTGTCCGCGTCATTAATCACATTATGTGTAATATAGATAGTAGTTTTTTTGCCTTTCTAATTTGTTGCTTTTCTTTCTTTATTTTTTACGGTAATTTAATTTTGATTGGAATGAAATTTTGGTCAAAAAATTGCGGAAGTCATAGGATGTTGTTGGAAACTAGCAACGTTGTGGCATATCTCCGGGCGTTGATTCCCTGGTTTGTACGCGTGTCTCTAAAAATGGGAAATCAACGCTAATTAAGCTTCTTTGACTTGATTGCATTATGAGTTTCTGAGTTTGACGAGTGAGTCCGATATTTCAAAGACGATATGGAAAAATCAAAGTTTAAAATGCAAATATTAAAAAAATTAATAAAAAATGAGTTGCATTTTCGGGTCATACACTTGTAATTACTGCACGTTGCAAAATAAAATTTTAATTTTGAAACTAAAATTATTTACCTTTTTTATAATTCTAATTCAACATCGTCTTTCCATATCCCTATGCAAATGCGATCTTTCCCAATATTTTGCCTATACATGCATCTACTTTCCTAGCAAGGTGGTGAAAGGGAAGGTGTTTACTTTTCTGAAGGAGGTGGGAAATGAAATTAATATCTATAAATGACAGTTCGAAAATGAGCCGGTCCAATTGTTTGTATAAGCCGGTCCAATCAAATATGTAGAGGATAGACTCGAGTAGATTGGAAAGGGACTAATTACAAACAATGTCTATACAAATTGCACACAAAACTTGCAACAACTGGTTCTATGTCTTCGAATTCCATCAAATTGTTTTTAACACTATCATGAATACACGTGTGCATGCGCAACATGAATTGTGCGTACTTGTACAAATTTTCTCCTCTTTAGTCTTCATTTAATCAAAGATCAGTTCTATGAATGCCGTGACTTACCCTGTATCATCTCATGATGTCAATTGATGTAGTTGGAACGCTGAAATTTGTATATATTAAATCGAGTGAAGGTAATTGATCCAAAATTTCCTTTTTTCGTAGGTTCATGTGACAAAGCAAAATAATCACACGGGTGAAGCTCAAATGCATATTGTACATGACATAAGCCAAGAAGTTTTTGGCGCCCTATACATTTAGCTTTCTCACATCGAATATTTAGCTCCATTTAGCTCCTCTTAACAAGTCGCCCCTCTCAAACATACACAGATGCAAGTCAGTATAGTTTCATAAAACGTCGTGTTTTTATAACTAATACATGCATAGGAATACAAGGAATGCTAAGAGCATACCTTAACACAAGATCGTTTCTCAGCGTTGACCTTTCTGATTTCATATCTAATCCGTTTAGCGAAAAGTCGGTCCGGTCTTTTTTTTCCTTATATCGCTTGGCGCTCGCCTCTCTTTGTCCCGACATCCCCCATTGCTCCTCTCCTCCGGCCACCACTAGCTCCACCTGCCCCGATGCCGCCATACTCTGGTC
>JAULKM010029152.1:0-29919 GCA_032355605.1 Rubia tinctorum | reverse complement strand
CTTGGGAAACGAACTTGCTCGCAGCTATACTGGTCGGTATGCCCATACCGACCGCAGAATCCTGAACAGAAAATTCATCTTAGAGCTCGATTTATTTTTGGTGTAAAACGACACACCAATATCTTATAATAATTTTGGTGTTTTATTCCGTTGTATTTTAGATAGGTTTGATGTTTTCAATGTTTTTTTTGTTGATGTTCCCATTTCTTCATGTTTAGTTTAACTCATCAATTGTTTTCTTATCCCTTTGAAGTGATGAAATTGAAGTTCAAGAGAGACATAGGTGTTGTCCCATGAAACTATTTGGCGCATACATTTGGCAAATATCAGTAAAGAACCTGCTTTTAATGATGTTGATTACGATTTTCCTCTTTCATTTGATATTATAGGATTAAATCAATTTTATATTGGTGAGCGACTAAAGGTTGGTCAAGATACAAGTTATACATCATTTTTGTTATCACAGTGATGTTTATGTATTTCAAGTTGGGTTTTATATGGATTCTACTCAGGAATTTCACTTTGTAACGAGAGAAATTAGAGGAATGAGAATGATTTCATTCTATTTTTTTGTTACAAAATCCTTTTTATAATTTTGGAGAGTTTAAATTTTATCCCAAAATATGATTTATTATGATTTGGCCTCAAAGTCTAAAAAACAAAATAGTGTTTCCCATGGTCTGATCTACAAGTGGTATGACAATAACACTATCATTTCTAGCTAGGTTCTTTGAATTGTACAAATATTCATAATGCACCACTACAATAAAAAAAAAAGATTACATGTGGCAATATAATTTTAAGAAACAAAAGTTGTATGTTTTCAAGTAGTTGACCCTTTATGTTATTTAATTAGGCATTAGTATCCAGGGTGGCTGTAAAAAAACCACTGCCACCGTTGTCCCTTTTCTTAATCCCTCTTCTAAAGTTGTTTTCCCACTCTTCCTCTCCCCATCTTTCTGTCATGAGTAGATGGGGAAAAAGTAATTTTTTCTCAATTGATATTCTTTTAAGGTTCATGTTATTGAATAAGTGTGGATATTTCTCCATACATTAGTATTGTTTTTCGACTTCATAGATTAAATTGTTTTGCTCATGATGATCACTCAATCTAGTTGTTCATGTCGACGTATTTTATCATATATGATTTTACAGATCGTGTGTTCGTGATTTTGATTGTGTTTCTCTTTTAGGAGTCATGTTTTTTATATGTGTTTTTTCAAAGTGTTTACAGTTTGGACAATATATACCATATTTTAGATCATGTGGTGTTATAGTTGTTGAAAATCCATGTTTGACATACTAACCTTTAGTAACATTAATGGTACAAAATTCCCTTAATTACTTTCACATTTAGTTTACATGTGCTTTGTTTACTTTAATACATTAAGGCTTTCTATGTATTCAAGTTTTGTCACATTTCCTTTGTCTACATTATACATTCAAGTTTAGTATATTTTTCAAGTTTAAATGCAATTCATGTCTACATTCAAGTTTAGCATGTTTTTCTCATCTTGTCTTACAATTAGCTTTGTCTTACAATTTATATATTAGTTTCAGAGCCACAATTTCCAGTAATGTTTCTGATGACATTTGTTGTCTCGCAATGTCAGAATTCAGAGGGCCGATTTCCTTTCTGATTTCATAAATCATTAAATTAATCAACTAATATAGAACAATAACAATTCTAAAATGCCAACCGTAACGGAACACAACAAACCCAACACATAATTGAATTTTGACTTTGCAAGCTTTCTAAATTCTTACACGTGATAAAAATTGTAACATCTTTAAAAGGCAATGGGTGTCTAGAACTGAATTTATTTCCAAATCATAAATCTATTCTTCCAATATCTAATACGAACCATGAGCTCGCATACCCATTCTGGGTATAAAATTTCCAGTTCCGGAAGTATCTTCTACGCACGACGATTACTAGGAGTACTTGATCTGCAAAATTATATCATAATATGAAGTTATTGGTTTATCTGATGATGTTTATATATAGAAGAGGGTTAACTATAGTTCAGTTGATATTTGTATTCGAATGTTACTACATTGAGTTGAGGTTAGGATAGCTTGTTATATGTAATTATATTATAATATGAGTCTACTTGTTTTTCTGATGATGTTTATATATAAAGCATGAGGTGAACTGTTCTTTAGTTGATATTTGTATTATAATTTTACTACAATGATCTACATAATTATATCATAATATGAGGCTACTTGTTTCACTGCTGATGTTTATATACAAAGCATGAGGTTAATTGTTGTTTAATTGATATTTGAGTTCAATCCAGTTGATTTCTTATTCTCTTGCTGTTTGAAAATGATTTTTCTACAATGATGTTGATTTTTTGTTGGTCATGTGCAAAAGGAACATGAGCCTAGTTTACGTTTCCTAAATGTGGGAGTGACGATAACAAGATGGAAAGAGTTAGAAGACTTATACTGCTGTAACTCTAAAGCAGGAGGTTTCGGTATACAAAAATCAACAAGAAGCTGGAAAATGGCAAGAAATTGAATGGTAGACATGATACCCTTTCTTGTGAAGAGAAAACAAACAACAAGTCCATAACTTATGCAGTTTAGGATAACAATAGAAAACGAAAGGAATTATTTCTAACCAGAACATGTTGCAGAGCTGAGCTATTTATCAAGTTTACCAAAGATGACATATACACAGTCCATCAGTATGTTGTAACTCAGAACTATGAACTTATGCATCCTCACTGGCAACATCTTCAGCTAAGTACAAGAAATATATGGCTGAAAAGGGGAGAACAATCGAAGCGATGGGAGGTGGACTGAAACTAGCCAATGGATACAGATACATGATAAATGATATTGGAGGTGAAGACTTGATTAGACACACCACGAGGGATCAAATATATTATGTGATTAGACTTATAATGAAACAAATAGAAGCTAAAAATTGAATAGACTTACTCACATAATAGGATGAAAAAGAAGAAGGCTTTGTTTTTAGAGTGAAACTTGACAGCGAGGGAAGAATGTATACACTATTTTAGAGGGATTCCACGACGGTTAAGAATGTCAAGATATATGGTGATTTGTTGGTTTTCGATGCAACATATCGAACCAACAAATACAACCCGATCTGCTCTCCCTTTGTCAGCCTTAACAATCACAGAATGAACGTGGTGTTTGGATGTGACTTCATCAATGACAAAACTATAGAAAAAATTGTGTAGTTATTTAAAAAATTCAAGAAGTCTATGCAAGAAATGAGCCTATCACCATCTTAACAGATCAGGACCAAGCCATGAAAAAGGCAATACATGAGGTATAGTGCTCATTCATTTTTCAATCTGTTGACAAGAAGTACATTTGTGTATAAAAAAATACTAAATGAGGTTGCCTAATTTTCTGTAGATGTTCAGAGAATTCCACATGATTTTGATATATTTCCAATTAATGTAGGGGTGATTATAGTTCTTGTTAATTTTCTTAAGAAACTTGCATGGAGTTTCCTATATTTTTGTTGATGTGTGAAGCATATGGAATGCTGTTGTTGTTTTTCTTGCTGATGTTTGTAAACCTGCAATTGATATCATCTTGTCTTTTTTATGTGCGAATAGTATGACATGAGCTTGTGGTTTTTCCTGCAGATGTTTGTCAACTTCTAGTTGATATTATCTTGCATTCTTATTGATGCATGGATAATATGGAATGAGCTTGCCATTTTTCCTACCGATGTTTGTCAACCAACAATTGATGTGTGAAGAAATTAGCATCAGATTGTTTTTGCCACCAATAACCTGATGTTTACGTGCACAATTTTAATGGTAGGTATACCCAAACATAAGGCATATGCTTTGTATATGGAACCTGAAACAAGATTCCATGAGCAATTATGGAAATTTGAAAATCGACACCGAATTCAGCAAGGCATTTGATAGGTGCCTGATGTTCTGCTCGGATGAGAACGAATTTGAGAAAGACTGGGTAGAAATGATCAAGAAATATCAACTACAAGATCATGCTTGTTAACCGACTGTACACTCTAAGAGGTAAATGGTGCACAACCATAAGCAAGGACTACTTCTCAACTAGGATATTGTCATTCCAAAAATGTAAAAGCATAGATGTTGTTGTCGGCTCAAAGCATCAAATACTACAACCCTTGTAAAATTTTATCAGATCTTCAGTGAAAAAATATGGAACTGGAGAACTAAAGCAGTAGACAAGGATTTATTTTGTTCCAGAGCAAGACCAAGAGGCAAAGAAGAAGGTCCAACAAACCTCAAACACACAGCAATAATCTATTCACACATGATCTCCAAAGATTTCAAGCTGCAGTGGAATATCATAAAGGCATTGTGAGCATATAAAAAAATTAACATATGGATCTCATGCATTTAAGAAGCTATGCATGAAAAAATACCTAAAAACGAGAATCAATTCTATGCACAAAGCCAACAACAACTCGGCCAGTGAAAATGACTTGCTTGTGCATACACTTTGAAGAAGTATGGTTCCTCTGCAGCCACAACTTACGTGTGCTCCACTTCTGCAACGACACATGAATCCCAGACAACTACATAAGTTTGATATGAACTAAGATGATGTAAATCTAGAACAACGAAACAAAGGTCATAGGGACATTGCGGGTAATGAAATGTGACGATGTTTATGGAGTTCTAGATGGGTTTTTTCTGGATTAAATACTAGTTTGACTGTTTGATGTTTTAGTACATATGGCATTGTTTCTAGAATTCTTCCTGAGCTTAGTAGTTTAAGTAGTGATGTTTTTAGTTTAAATAATAATGTTTTCCAAACTTCCATAATTGTATAAATTTCTTTGATTACTAGGCACCAGAACTAATATAAAAAATCCCATGCCATCTAGAGATGACAAGGAAATTCTATATTTTGATACAAAAGAGTGAAGGAAACATCAAAGAAAGAAGAATTTTGGAAGAATCCTTTGACAAATGCTCAACCACAATCAACGACACAACCTCACACATCGAAGAGCTTACAATTTCAGGACCCAATACTACGACTCAAGCTGGAAACAAAGTTTCATTGGCTGTCCTTAATCTGAAACATACAAAGACAAAGGGAAGAAGCAAAAGAGAAAAATTGGCCAATTGAAAGGAAGAAGTCAAGAACCAAACCCTCATATGTTTTGATCTGTTCGGTGCAAACATATGACTAAATTAGTTTTTTGGCCCCCAACATAGCATCTTTTACCATCTTTTGGTCCCCGAAAGCAAAACCACATTTTTTAGTACCACACAAATTCAAAGCGAAATTTTCAGTCTCCAAAACCAGATTTCGGGTGGTTTTCATGTAGAATATATTATATTTTGGTCTCTAACATAGCATATTATACAATCTTTTGGTCCCTGAAAACTACCCAGAATCTGGTTTTGGTGACTGAAAAATTCACTTTGAATTTGTGGGATACTATAAAAATGTGGTTTTGCTCTCGGGGACCAAAAGATGGTAAAAGATACTATGTTGGAGACCAAAAAGATAATTCTGTCGAAACATAAAATTGATGTGTTCAAGTAGTTACTTAATGTGGGATTAAGTATTATGATTATAGATTAAGCTTAACTTAAGTAGAACATCATCATATTATGTAAGAACCTCAATTTGAAGATGAGGAACATCATCAGTATTTGACATTCATCGGTTACCAGTTTTTACACTATCCAAAGTGTGTTGTTGTATAAATTAAAATTTAAGTGTTTCTATGACAATCAACAAATACTCAAAATGAACCTCATTATATAATTTGTGAAGCTCAGCTGGATAATGAAAAAACTCAAACTTTATTAACTACTTTTCTTACTTCAAAGTGAAGTGAAACACAACTCAACATCAAGTTTAGATTTTGCAAGTAAGTTTATCTTTCAAGAATGGGTGAAAGGTAAGCTCAAACTTTATTTGATACTTGTCTATAATCATATGAGTGTTATGTGACAAAATATGCAAGAACATCATAAGAACTCAAAAAAAATCATTTCCACACATAGAAACTTCATTTGGTCGTAAAAACATGGTCAAAATAAAACCAAACTTTGACATCAATTCAAAAGCACAACCTGGATAACATATATTCAACCTGTAACCCTAAAATTCAAGAACAAAAAAACACAATTCAAACCATTACAATCTAAACAATTCCAACCATTAATAATCAAACTAACCAAATGTTTAAAGGATAACTAAATCTCAAAACATCACAGCTACTAAGGCTCGATCAATATGCTTATTAGAATTTTGGTTGTTGACAATGAACCTAAGAAGGTCGAATGAAGGCAACTCAACATTGTTTGCCTTCTGCTCCAATACATCTTTTACCATCGCATCAATTCGAGCAATTGTTGTGGTAGTATAGATGTCCTCAGAAGCTATCTCATGTGGAGTTGGAAGAACTTTATCCTCAGAAGTTCTAGGGCTACCTTCATTGATTCTGCCCACAGTTTCTGAATACTGGTCACTGGCAATAGAAACAAGCGTCTTGAAGTTTAGTGTCGCAACATCCAAAGGTTACCCAACAAAAATAATAGACATAAAAAATTATAACCATAAAAAACAGAAACTCAGCACAAAAACCACAAAACTCAACACACAAAAAACATAAAAATCAAAACAAAAATCACAAAACTCAACACAAAAATATATAACTCAGCAAAGAAACGAACTAGAAATTAATAAATAAAATAAAAACTTACACATTTTGCAATTGGTTTAATGTTTTCATCATCTAGCGTACTATCAGAAAACTCTAACTCCATACAATTATGATTGGTGCTTGTCGAACAAGATGGTCCAGTTGTTGAAGCATTATTGTTAATGGGAACAACACCAATTAGTGTGCCATTATCACCAACGAGAAATGGTAATGCTTCTCAAGAAACTAGTATAACCTCCACGATGAAACAAATCACTGTACTTCTTGACTTTTTTGTATCCCAGTGCTGGTGCAAAGGAAGCTCAACATGATCAACAACTTCAGAAATTGAGTAGCAATAAAAGAAAGACAGAAGCGGAATAATCAGACACACATTCACATAACTTAATTTTTTAGAATTTTTAACCCAATACACTGTTGAACAAAACCTCTTCAGCATAAATCCACACCAGTCATAGCTAGTAATCATATCTACATCCTGCAATGAACTCACAATCGGCATATCAGCACTGCTCCAAGCAAACATCACAAACACTCTCTTAAACTCATCCATCTGATCATTAGCCACCAAATCTGGGAATGCACTGTACAAATCCTTAACAGTTATGGCACCATCTTTTGAAGCATATTTCTCAAATCAACTAGCCCTAACCAAAACACCAGCAGTAACAACCCCCATAGGCAACCCGTTATACCATAACAGCTGCCATATAACAAATAGAAAATTGGAATATGTCGTAAACATCATTCTTATCAACATGATACCTCTCACTACCTACATCCTTGACAAGAGAGGTGGAATTGAAGTTCTTTACAAAAATTGAACCAGATATTTTAGCACATACCTAACATTGAACTTGATCAAACCACCAAAACCAATTTTTTCAACTGCTTTAATCCGAGCGGGGGTAAACTCCTTTAGTGCCTCAACAAACTTATCAAACTGACATGTGGCCTTGAAAGTAGCACTAGAAAACAAAAAAAAATCAAAATTAGAACCTCAAACCCGGGAATATAAACCTCAAAAAAATTAAAACGAAACATCATTGAATAGTACCATCAATCTCAAATTCAGAACTTCGAACTGAATATAAACCATAATAACAAAAAACAAATATCAATACAGAGTATCATAAAACTCAAAATCAGAACATCAAACTGGAAAATAGAAACCTCAATAACATAAATGAAACATCATTAAAGAGTACGATAAAACTCAAAATCATAACCTCAACTAGGGAATCCAAACCTTAATAATAAAAAACCAAAACATCATTAAAGAGAACCATAAAACTCAAAATCAGGACCTCAAACAGGGGAACAAAAACCTCAATAACAAAAAAAATAGAACATCATTAAAGAATATAGTAAAATGAAAAATCACATATCCTTTGGGATCGTATTCACCATCTCTAATTTGGCTTTGTGATTCGGCTTCTTCTTCACAACTGGAGATTTATCAGTTGTGAACTTTCCATAAGCACTTTTACTTTGATGCTTCTTCTAACCAGAAGCAACAACATTTCTTCGGCATTGGTGAATTTTTGGACAACCTTACCCAGATGCGCATCAACAATCATAGAGTCAAGGTCCTTTGAAGCTGCAACCTTCCTAATCTTTTTATTCTTCAAGTTCTTGGAAGCTGCAACCTTCTCTGACTTTTTACTCTTCAAATTCTAGGAAATCGTAGCCTTCACTGTATTTTTACTCTTAAAAACAGGGACCTTCTTGCCCTTTGACTCCTTCAATCCACTGTAGCCACAACTTCTTCCACCAGAGAGCCCACTAGAGACGCATAATTAATCTATTATTCAACTTTGTCATCAAAACCTGCATCATCCCCCTTTTCAAAAATATCTTCATCATCATTATTCCCATATTCTGGGAGAGTAATATCTTCTAAATGTACGTCGTTGGAAAAATTAATCGCAACTGCATAAAAATAAAAACAACATAAAAATAAACGTGATCATAATGAAATCAGCCTCAAAACTAAATAGCATCATTTAAAAAATAGAAGAAAAATACATGAAAAGAAAAAAAAATCAAAACTTACCATTAACAGCAACATCCAAGAACTCATCAGTTTGCTTGGGGTTAACCTCTTCAGTTTTCTTACCAACCTCATTCAATTCATTGTCAAACTCATCCACATTAAACTCAACAATTACAATATCATACTACGTTACTTCAGTACCATAATCAATTTCATTACCTTTTTCATTCAACTCAACAACACCAGCTACACCAACATCATTCAAAGCCTTATCTCCATCAACAATAATAACATCAATCCCAACACTGGAATCGATATCATTTTATCCAAAATGAAACAGAAAAAATAAGATAAAAATAAGTAACATAAAAAAGAGTAGTAGCATCAATAAAAAATGAAGTTTGGAATGTTAAAGACTTACAATCCTCATCATCACATTCACCAGACACTTATCAGCTAGCTTCTTTGGCACAAAAGCAGTCACTTGTTTACATAATCTATGCTCATATCGCTCTTTCTGGGCTAAATCAAACAAAGACTCCAGTTTGTCACCCTCCAAAGGATTAGAAAATGCAATGAAAGAAAAACATAGTTTTTTAAAAAAAACACCAACAAAGGACTAAAGCCTACAATATGAGGTAAAAGTCGTGAGGACTTACCATAAACATTACCCTTTCAATAAGCATTTAAAGCAGGAACCTCATCATCGGGTGCATGCACCTCATCAGCAACATTAACAATATTTGGAGTAGAATACTCAGCATTTCCAGACACAGTCAAAACTGTATCCAAAACAAAAACACAATAAAAATAATAATAATAAGGTAACATCAACAAAGCAAAAATTGAAAAATAAAATATAAAAGAATTAAGACCCTCCTAATATTTTCAACAAAAGCCTCAACAACAACCACATTAACCTCAGCAGCAACCACATTAATCTCAGCAACATCCATATTAACCTCTCATCAACAGCCAAATTAACCTCAACAATAGTAACACCAGCAGAAACCTCAACATTTCCAGACACAGTTGAACCTGTATCAAAATTAGAACAACAAATAGACAAGATAACATCAACAAAAAAAAGGCCTATAGCTCTCTTCAATATCATAAATATGATCCTCAATAGAAGGCACATGAACCTCAATTATAGCACTTAGACCGGCATTATCAGTTGCAGCAATAGCATTTCCATTAGAACATGTATCAAAACCAAAACAAAGACATCAGCGAATAGGAAAAGTAAAAAATTATAAAAAAAAAGAAGAAAGAAAGACTTACAGCCCTTCTCAATATTATCAATATGAGCCTCAATAAAATGCACATGAACCTCAACAATAGCACTTGGATCAGCATTATCAGATGTAGTAGTAGCATTTCCATTAGAAACTATATCAAAACCAAAATAAAGACATCGGAAAATAGGAAAAGTAACATCAACAAGGTAAAAAAAACCTAAAATACAAAACTCTTATAGCCATCATCAACATTTTTAGAAGGTGCAACCTTCAGTGACTGATCTAAATTCCAACCTCCAACATCATTATTTGTGCTCACTGGAAATGTATGTTTCTTTACTTTGCACGACTTTAGGATTTTATACATATATCTAGCAGTCTCCTCAGTTGTTCTTTTTCTGATCACATACTTATTCTTCACTGGTTGGTGAACACCTGGCTCATAATTATCAACTTGAACAAGATTATCCAGAGAATTTGTGGGTAAATTCAACTTCACTATCAGACTTTGCATAGTATAAATTTGTGTATGAATATGAGTAGTATGCCAACAAATAGCAGCTACATTAGAAGACCTTGCAAAAAAAAAACCCAGTAATATCAAATTAGAAAGCATTAACATCAAAATGAAGCAACTGTAAAGCTCAACAGTAATAAATGATAGGTTAGTAGCAAACGAATGGTGATCACTATAAATTGATCTCAATATAAAGGTCAACACATAAACATGTAATATCATCTAATAATGGAAGAACATCATAACAATAAGTTGGCATAACTCACACCTCAACATGTGTGACTAAACATGCATCAACGAAATTCCAAATGTGGAAAAATGATTCAAACTACAATAAAGGTCAGCAGATAATCATGAAATATTATCCAATAATGGAAGAACGTCATCAAAAAGTTGGCATAACTCGAACCTCAACATGTTTGACATAAACCCTATCCTAATTTTGAAATGTGAAAAAAGATTCAAACTATAATAAAAACCACCAAAACTACACTCAACATGATAAATGATGCTAAGAAGCGTCAAGAATGAAACAAGAAATCTCAACCATCTAACATCAACATTTAAATTGTATCTTTAAAATGGAACGAGACTATGTTTCAACATGAAGAACACATCCTTGTCTTCAACAACACATAAATCACAAGAAAAAAATGTCAACACAACATACGGTTACAAAAAGTGAAAAACATCAATTAAAACTCTAACGTAAACACAACAAATATCAAAATATTGATTGCATATGAAAAACACAATAACATACCAACAACGTCTAACGATTGTGATGTTCGCAAACTACACCTTGATCCACTCGGCGAGACATTCACATTCGGCTACGACTAAGAATCACGCCTCCAACGCCCCATAAAGCCACAAAAGAACATGAAAATAGCACAATTTAGGGCAAAGCAATAACAAATATGAAACCTAAAATCTAAAGAATGCGCAAAAAAACAGTGACAATGGATGGTTTCTGGTGGTTGAATTGCAGAGAAACTTGCGGTTTGAAGGAAGTGAAGAAAAAAATTCAAAATTATGTTACATATGAACCAAAAATTATTATATTTACACAAAAAGTCCTCCACTTTTGCAACAATTTTTTTTAAAAAAACTCTATTACAATTAAAATATATAATAATTGTATAATGATTCCTGATTAAAGTTTAAACTGGTTAAAATAAAATTATGTGTAGTTCATTGTTGTACACTTGTTCTTTATAAAAAAATAAAATCAAATTCAAGAGTGGACACTAAGACACTCATGTCTTTAAATAGGAGAACCGTCCCCCTGTTTGACAATTTTATAACTCGAATTTACTAGCACAGTCTAATGTGTCTAATTCGATGCAATTGAATTCGATCTTAACAATTGGCTAGATCTATTTAGCTTAATCGAGTAAAAATTACATACTCTAACCTGTTTTCTATTTTCATTTGTTCCAATTAAAATGATATGCTATGAAAATTCTTTAAAATGACAAAAAAATGTTTTTTAATTTTTAAAATATTATCTTTAATTTTAACAACTTTAAAAATTAATTTTTCAAAATATTTCTTCCACAATTATTTCTTTTCACATCAGCTCTTCTAAAAAGTTAGTTCAAAAGTAAACATGTCCTTTTATGTGGGACTAAAGGAGTAGTATAAAATTTCGATTTAGTTGGATTTAGATTCTGTCTGGTCTTGATCCGAAGGTTAATTATTTTTTCTAAAAAAAACATTTAACTAGGAGTACTTGATTTCGAGTTAAAATACCTCAACCTAAAGATATGTATAGAAAGTTTGATCCATCCTATCCAGTTTCGAACGAACCCGTTCAGAGCCCATACAGTAGATCAGGTGGACTTTGTTGATGATCAGATCTTATTCATGAGCCAAACTCGCAACCTTAAAATTTACAAATTAATAAAGTAAATAATTTATTATTGTCAAATATTTCGAAAACCACTTCTACTCCACTTTTATCACATATGTCTTGAGAGATTGTTCAAAATGGTACCCACTTTTAACCGAAATTCATATTTTGATACCCAAATTTGTCTTATAGGGGTACCCATTTTTTCATTTATGTCTCAAAAGGGTATCTTTTTTTTGGCAAAAATGGGTACCAATTTGGATTAAAATTGTGTCATAATGATACTCACTTTTAGCTAAAATGTACTTTTTCGGGACATTTATGAAAATGTGGGTACCTTTTAAGCACAGTTCTAAAAATAGGGTACCAAACTGTGAATTTCAGTTAAAAGTGGGTACCAATTTGACATTTTCTCCATATTTCTTGAAGAAACAATTAAACAAATCAACATGATTCGGTGGGGGCACTACACTATATCATTTTCTTCGTTAATATTCCTACCAATCATGCTTGTAGACTAAAATTAAAATCTAACATAAAAAAAGTAGATAAAATAAGGAGAATGGTTTGTTGTCTTTTATATAAACTAGGCATCGATCGTTGATTATTGGCGGAAAGGAAATTCACATTAGCATGGTCCAGAGTCTAGGATGCTAAATATTTTGGTTGAGAAAGTACTCTCAAAGTACTGAAATAAGTAATAAGTCTTTTTCTTTTGGTGAGTATATTCAGTGATATAACCTTATTCCATTTCAGGTAACCTATGATGGCTACTTGATGCAGCAAAAGCAACTTCACAGAACAAAAGGTTAATTATTCTCGTGAGAAACTAGATTTTTCGGTTCCCAGTGTTAGACTATTTGACAATGAATTTTGTTTTAAAAAATATTTACATTTTTGAAGATTTGTACTGCCTTCGTTCTTTAACTATGGGATGTAAAATATAATCGGCTGATTATATTCATCATAAAAGGGCCGTATTTAAAGGGTGAGTACAAGAAACCAAAAACCAATAGAAAAGCAGCTAAACTAATCGCATATGAAAAAAGATTCTAATCTATACAAGAAATAATATTCACAAAATATTCCTTATTCCTTAACACGCATCTTCAAGTTGGAGCATGATGATAAAAAAATGTCCAACATGCCCAACATGCCAAGTAAAGTTTGAAATTGAGCAAGTCCAAAAGTTTTTGTAAACAAATCTACTGGTTGATAAGAAGTGAAGATGTGATGTATAACTAATCACTAGTGTGGGAAAGGGGGACTAAAGACGGTTCTATCGAACCAGCGAAGACACGTACTTCGCAATCAAAGGCGGTTCGTAGATCCATCTTTTAAATAAACATAGAAGGCGGTTATTTTCCGCCTTCATTCAGATGGAGGAACTTCCTTTGAAACGCTTCCGAGTTCGGAATCCGTTAGATTCCGTCGACTCATCCTGACATTTTTGGTACCGAAAGCTACACTAGTTCCGGTACCTGAAGTAATGTCGGAGCCAAGGAATTGGTTTCTGATTCAAGTTCCATTTCCGGCCGAAACCTAGCCTTTTGATATAAAATTCCTTGTTTATTGATTATGGTTTATGAGTTCGAGAATGTCGTCGGCTCCAAGAGTTCCGAGTTTGGAATCCGAGTGAGTCTGTCGGTGCAAATAAAATGGTTTCTAAATCGGGTCCACGTTCCGGCCCAAACCTGGTTTTTTTGTCTCTAATTCCTCATTTATTTATTACCATTTACGAGATCGTAATACAATCGGGTTTAATGTTTCCGAGTTTGGAAAATTGAAATCGGGCCTTTGTATTTTCTGAGTAAAAGCAAGGGAATGAATTCATAGTTTGTAAGTCCATTCGGCTGCTATGGCAATATATTAATTCTTTACTAATCCCGGCCTGAAATAGCCACAAATCACCAAGAATGTTTCTAACAAATTTCTAATACATTAGTAGAGTTTACAAAATTGTATAGATATCGCTACATTAGCAATTATCTATACATGGGAATAAAAATCATGTAGATTATGTTCCGTACATAAAATCTGAACTTTAAAACTTTCTAACACTACAAACATATTTTGTAGTTTCAACAAGAATCTATAGACAATGATAATTAAGAAAAAAGCTAATAGATAGGAATAGAAAATAATCAAGATCTATTCCGCAAAATTTGTTCCTAAGTTTTGATATATGTTTCATAATACAATGTTAGGTCTTCCAAGAGTTGCGGATCGGACATTTATTAGATGTTATCTTGTGAATATGGCTTGCATTCTTTCAAAAAAATCTATGGACATTACAATATAATAAAAAATAGTCTGAGTAGGTTAGTAGTATATCATTTTTTGGTAAGAAACTTTTCAATTAAAACCGAATAACAAAGAAATAAAAGATTCAGACCATCACTCTAAGTCTATTACAAAACACAAAATTCAGAAGTTCATTACTAAAATTTTCAAAAATTTCCTTTTGCATCCACTCTTCACTTCAACTCTGTTTGAATCTGGAAGGTAATCGTATCTGCCATTAGTTCCTCTCTCTATTAAACACCCTTTCGTTCCTTTCAAGCCACAGATTGTATAAACCTTCTACCAACAACACAAATTTCATTTTTCTTCCTTCTTGCCACACGAAATAAGGATTTTTTTCAGGTTTCTTATCTTTCCTGGCCTCTGAATATTTAACCTGTTCATCAAATCCTTCCAAAATCTACAATCTGTGAATAAGTGTTGTGCACTCTCAATATGATCACAAAACAACACACTTCTTGTTCATTCAAAATCGCAAAGCTGATGAGCCTCTCCGTTGTTGGCAGTTTGTCATTCAAAAAAAAGTCACAAGAAGAACCTATCCCTTGGTTGAACATACTTATTCCATATTGTCTTCTCCTTATATCTGCATGCCACCCAACCTTTCAATGTATCATAAACAACAGCCAAATTATTCTTTCAATTTCTTTTACTACAGCTAGGTAAATCATGAAAACCCTACATCTTTAGCTTCATCAAGATTTAACAGGGCCAATTGTATGTATAAGAGTATCACAATCCTTCAGCTGCTTGCTTTCATATAATATGCAATGATCCACTTCACTCATAACACATCATTTTTACTATTTACGTCCCATAGATTCTTGCAGAGTGCAGGTCTATTCCAGATTCCCGAATCCCTGACTCCCATACCTCCGATTTTCTTACTATTGCAGATTGAGCCCCAAGCGGCTGCAGAAAATCCTCTTTTCCCCTCTTCTCTTCCTCATAGGAAACATGTGCATATTTGAGTTATCTTTTTATGGACACTCTTAGGGAGACTGAGCACACTGCACCAATAGCCAGATAAACTCATTAAAACCCCCATTTATCAGATTCAATTTTGCAGCATAAGATGAATTATTTGAATTCCATGTCTGAATTCTTTTCATGATTTTCTCTATCAAAGATTCACAATCCTCTTTAATCCATTTGAATGTTGAGAGGGGAAGTCTCAAATATTTCATAGGAAATTAACTTTCATCACTTTCATACATCAGCCAACATACTCTTCTCAGATAGCTCCATTTTAGAAAAATACACTTTAGGTTTCCTATCATTCATTGAAAGTCCTGTAACTTCCTTGAACCTGTCCATCACATTTCTGATCCCATCCATGTTTTTGACATTTGCAGCAAAAAAATTTATACAGATCATCTGCAAATAGCAGTGTATGCACTCTTGCTTTTTTGCATTTTTGATGATAATCAATGCTTCCTAACTACAATTCTTTCTTCACGAGTCCTGTAAAATATTCCTTACTGATCACAAATAAAAAGGGCAAGATTGGATCTCTTTGTTCAACTCATCATTTAGCTTCAAAAGAACCAGTGTATCTGTCATTATAAGATATGCACAACTCTGATCTCATACTACTATTTTGAATCCAGCTTATCATCTTTTCAGGAAATTATAATTCTTTCAACCAAGAAATTAAAAATGGTCAGGTAATGCTATCAAAGGCTTTGCTGATGTCAATTTGAGCAACACAACTAGGTCTCATAGATTCAACTCCATACCTATTTAACAGCTCGTGAGCAAGCAACATGCTATGTGCAATATGTCTCCCCTTTACAAATGCACTTTCATTATCACTTATCAAAATAGGCAGTATTTCCGCAATTCTGGCACTTAAAACTTTGATTATAGTTTTGTAAATGACAGAACAACAAGCTATAGGCCTATAATCATGAAGTACCTTTGGGTTTTTATATTTTGGAATCAATGTTATCACAACATTCCTGAAAACTTCAGGTATTTGATCTCCATTGAAAAATCTATGTATTGTTTGTCTCCTAAGCTTCTTTTATAAAAAACTTGTATAACCATCTCTGCTAAAACTTTATGAGCCATTAATCCCTATCAATGATTTCTCAATCTTTGATTTGCGTACAAGTTTTATTAACTGGACTTGCTGCTTAAGTATAAGAACTTTTCCATACCTTACTACTACCCTGTCCAGTTTCTTCACCTTTTCTGTTTTCACCAGCTAAGCTGAAAAATGGTTCACTAAGCAGTTCCCAATTCAAACTAATCTACCACCACATTTCCATTCATTTCAAGAGCCACAATTATGTTATGATACTACCTTATCAGAAGTGAATTATAGAAGGTTTAGTTGGTCTATCACCTAACATCCACTGGATTTTTGCTTTTAGCTGATTAAAACTGAATTCTGCCTCCTTAACCCTTTCAGCCTCTTTCCTGTTTTTTGTTCATCCTATTGCGGAATTATATCCTAGGTCTTTCATCAAGCTTCTTAATGGCTGTTTCCCAAAGCTCTTGTGCTATTTCTGCCTGTTTACTTATATCACAAAATTCTCTCTTATTCTGAATTCTCTGTGGGTTTTCTAACTTCTTCAAGGCTTTTGCAACATCATTCAAATCTCGGATGCCCACCATCAACCATATTTTCTTCACTCTTTCCTGAAAAACTTTAGATTTTGACCACACATTAAAAAACTTGAAGGGTTTAACCTCAGTCTCCCACTGCTTACTAAATCTCGCTATTAAAGACATGTGGTCTTAGATCAGTTCTGCTTTATCTTCACAAAAAGCATCCTGAAAAGTTTCTAGCCAGTCCTTGTTTACCATGCCCCTATCAATCCTTCTCAATATACCCTCCCCATCAGCTCTCCTATTGCTCCAAGTATAATGTGCTCCGATAGTTTTGATCTCCAATAACATCAGTTCCTCCACAGTAGCTTGAATGTCTTCCATTTTTTTCATCTACTGGATTACCCTCAACTCTATTATCTTCCATTAAAGGGGATTTGAAATCACCCATCATCATCCAGGGAATATCTTTTTGTCCAAAACTTTTCTGAAACTTCCATACGGGTACTCTATTGTTTACTGTGTCAAAACCATAGATTATGGTGAGATAGAACGTACCATTATCTTCTACCTTTTTACATTCCAGATCCAAACACTGCTCATTACTAATTAGTACATTAGCCTCATAGTAATCAGGTCTCCATGCTGCCCAAATTCTGCCTCCCTTCTCTGCAATGCCATTTGTGTATAATTTCCACCCGAGGCCAATTCTCCTTCTCCTTTTCTTTTTTTTATTATTTTGGTTTCAGGTATTCCCAGCAAGCCAACTTTATTTTTCAGGTTGTATCTGCTAACCTCATTATGCTTAGCCTTTTTATTTAGTCCCCTTATATTCTATGTTACTATATTCATATAGCAGGTGGTGTTTTCTTCTTCCCACTTGACATTTCCCCATTCCTAGCACTCGTTTCTCCATTCATGGCATTTTCTAGCTTCGGCCTAGTATTTTGTTTTTCTTCAACCATTATTTCTTTTCCTCTATCATTCTTTTCATCCACCATTTCAAATTTCTTTAACTGGTTTTTTTTACAGGTATAAATATCTGAGTATGCATCTGTCTTTTCTCCTATGTTCTTCTTTTCCACCTTTGCTTAAGTTTCTTTCCTCCTGCATTCATCCTCAATGTGACTATACATTTTACAACAGGTACACATAATAGGCTTCCATTCAAAAACCACCTTCTGCTGAACAATGGCTTTCTTTTCATTTATGAACATTACTTTATCAGGCACTGTTTCTCCTATTTTCACTTCAATATGTAACCAAGCATAGGCCAGTCCCTCCTTCTCAGCAGTTGATATATCAAGACACAAAGGTTTGCCCAGGGAACTAACTATCTTACAAACAGTTTTAGGTTTCCAATAGGTAAGGGGCAAACCAAGAAGTTGAATCCATACTGGAACAAAATCAGGCTCATTCAGCTCAATATCCTTCTCCTAGTGTTTCATTATTACTGGGTTACCATAAAAACTATCATCCCCTACTCCACTATTTAATTACAGACAAATTCATAAATCAACTTAGCCATAAAGAAACCCTTCTGTAATTGCCATATTTTGACTATTTTTTAACCCCAAATTCTATGGATAAAAAACTTCCAGTACCTTTTATGGAGTGTTACATCCCAGAGTTTTGTAAAACTACGCAGTTTTCCCATATTTCAACACCTTCTTCAACATCATCCTCCGAGATTTCTCCAAGCTCTATGCCATCAATATTGATTGTCTTGTACTGTTTATCTCATTCTGAGAGTCAAAAGAGAAGTCCATTTTTGAGCCTCTTCTTCATCCTTTTCACTCCATGAAAGCTTCTTTCTCACAGTTTGATTCTGCCCATCAAGATTTTAACACTGAATTGACGTCTGATCGTTGGATTCAGTAATACTCCCAGCTTTCACCTACCTTCCAACTTCACCCATTTCCTCCATCTCTCCTCTTAATTGATCTACAATGCATTACCGATCTCCTTCTTCTCATCTCTTGTTGCTTTGACTTTATTCTTCCTACCTCTTTTATTTCGATATCTTCCCATGGCGGCAAGAACTGATCAAGAAGTAAAACTAGCTAAGATGAAATAGATATAATGGTTTTTCGCACGTAGTGGCTTATAAGTATATCATTGAAATAAAAACAATTAATTTTATGAACTTCATTCTTACTTTATCAATCTCTAGGTAACCCAACCACACATCTTTAACACACTCCTCTACGTATAATATTACGTAGTACCCATACTCCCATGTTTTTGCTTCTTTTTTGTACTAATTTATGTGAATGGAAATAAATTAACAAAAATTAAATTGAATTAATTTAGTAGGTGATGATTGTAGTAATTTGAACCTTGATTTTGATTACGTGTATATCATTTTGAAGAATAGGCTCCTTGAATGCACTCTCTAAAATATATACAAATTCTTGTGAAGGTTGAAAGTGCAACGGATCCATCCAATCCACATGCTTGTCATCCGGAACAATGAAAAACAATCTCCAATGATCCCTACATCGAAAATTTATATAAGTATGCATGAATATGTAAGTAATCATGGTTATGCACAATAGTTTGAAATATAAAATCATTACTTCTCGATGTAAGGTGCAATGAAGAATTTTTTGTCCTTCCGGGCTATGCATTTTCATATGTAATCTATACACTCTTGCTTTGAACAACCAACCCCTTGAGTCATCAACGAACACAAATAGCCTACCCAACCCTTGTCCTTTTGATTATAAAAGTAATACATGTACCTTACACATACAATTTAAAATGTTAGCTATGAATGGTATTGATATAGCTTTGTCAATAGAGAAATAAAAAAATGAAACTCGAACTTACAATAGAAAGAGGAACATGATTGTTTGGTTGACTTGATCACACCTAAATAAATATTCAAAGTCACACCATAATGCAATGATATCTCGGCTTCTTCCAAAAATACACTCATTTCTGGAAATAGTGCATGTTGAGTTATATTGGTGTGTCGAGATCCAATCGGACAATACCCGGACAAAAGGCGGTTAACCCCTCTCCACTCATGCTTTTGTTGTTTAAGGTTTGGTGTTTTTCCCTGCTAGTACAATTGTGTTTGTTGGTGTCAGTTGTTTCTCCTACAAATGACCGTCCTTCTCGGGATCGACATAAACAAAACACTGAGGCCAAAGAAGAAATATTCCTTGGGCTTGACCAACCTTCTACTAATATCCACCGGGAATTGGAAACACTACATTATGCACGAATGGTTTCTCCACAGATACCCTTGCAATTCCATCCCCGATTGGTTTGGAGTGATGATGTCTCATCGATTCATAAAAAATACCATCGGGTATGTGGGGGTGTACTATTTTCATCAACCTCCATGTAAAGCTATCATATTTAAGAACCCTACATGAAAGAAACATTTTTTTGTTACCATTGACCTAGATAGATGTCATTTATTGTTGAAAATTGTTCGTACCTTTTTTAGCATTGATATGATTTCCTTATCGGGAAAAGAAACAATTGCGGGCCTTGAGTGTACTCCATTGTGGTTCCCATGAATATCGCTCAGAGATTGTTGAGACCCTTTTGATGGAGGCTCCCAATCGCTATTAAGATCGTCCGGATTTTTGGGTACGTCAAGGCCGATATGGTTCACTAACTTCCGGATCTAAATCTCCGGTTATATGAACGCTTGCCACAGAGGATGGCCTCCTCTTGCAACATGTAGATTCTTGATGGCTTAGCCCTCTCATAAGAATGACCCATTTCAAAAGCCTCTTTTTATATCACGAACGCACCAACTCCTCTTGTTCGTCCCGGTGATCGAAATTTCCAGTTACCTCGCACGAGATGTCGTGCTTACCAGTGGGAATGAATTGACCTTCCATTTGATATTGATTTAATTTAGCCTATCACGATGGAAGATGAAGAGCATTAATACCACAACTTAAGGGCAACCAATAATATAAATGTGCACAAAAATATACAAAGCCAATTAAACAGGTACCACTTTTTTCGCAAGTTCAATGTCCTCATCTTTGTCAAACTCACCTTTCTTTTTTTTCAAGCCTTAAGATATAGATCACACCAATTTATTTGATCCACATATATCGGAACAACCGATGCCCTAGCATCTTCCATAGACATTCTTCTTTCAATTACTAGTTGAAAATCTTGTTCTAATTATTCTCTTACCATCTCGAGTGCCGCCAATCCCTAAACTCCATGACTCTTTTGATGCGGAGTTATGTTCAGTATAGCATTGCATATTTTACCTTCCATGATACCCTATGAGAAAAGAGAAAAACAATGTCACATGAACACCACTAAATCTAAATATAAACCATTTAGATTTGTAGTAGACTAACATTTTTGTCATTCTCTAAGGCTCTTCTTTTGTGGATCTCTCAACTCAACGGTTGAATATGTGTGTAAGTTAGCGACGGACAATCACCATTTCTATTCTAGAAAATGAAATCTCGAGAAAGTGTGTACTTGTGTTTTCACCAACTTTTGGATAACATCTTTATGGCTATCTTTCTTAACTCATCCATATCGAGGGCATCGATTTCAAAGGGTCTCTATTTATTATGTTGAATAAGGAAAAGTTAAAATAGATTGGCTTCCCCACCAACTACTATTAGATTAATGGGTTTAGAACAAACATTTAAACAACTAGGACGAGGCACCTTGCATTCCATCCATAGGGTGGTTTTGTATTCCTTTGGCACATCATACCAATTATTGTAACTGATGTCCACCCTAAAATGACTAACTTTCCCAACCCAACTTGACCACTTCACATGGTCTTTCGACAAACATCACCCCATTGCGTTGAAAACCAATATGGTCATTTCCTTCCTAGCCATTCTCCATTCCAATGTTCTACAATGCATTTTCACAATTCCCACCTCTCCGTTTCTTTCTTCCTCATTAATCGTTGTTTCCGTATTTCCATCGTTGGAATTTAATGCATCATCTTGACCTCTCTTCCTTGACATTGGACTACCACCCACCAATTCAATTCAACACATGTCAATCTTCAATTTTACTATTACCACAAACCCTAGAAAAAGTTTTAAAATAGCAACATCATATACTAATGAACATTAATATACAAAAAAATAAATATGGTGACAAACTAATGATTTAGCACAAATGGAGAGTATCATATTATAGAAGACATCATTTACCTTAAACCCTATTAACATATTTACTAGTAAGCACTCATGAAAAAACCATAGCTCCTACTTGCTTTTGAATCCAAAATTCTCAATGAAGAACAAAACCTAGCTCCTACTTTCTTATGAATCCAAAATTCTCAATGAAGAGCAAACCCTAGCTCCTACTTTCTTTTGATTCCAAAAATCTCATCCAAAATCAAACCCTAGCTCCTACTTGCTTTTGATTCCAAAATTCTCACCCAAAATCAAACCCTAGGACAAATAGGGGAATTTCATTATGATTGTGTGAAGAATTTTCTGAGAAGAAGGTGACGAGGGTTGAGTGTAGGTTTTGGACGAGAAAAAAGGTGGGAAACTCATGCTCAAATTTTTATCACTTATTAATCACTTTGAATTGTCTTTAATGCTCCCACAGTAATTTTGGAACTTGGAAGCGATTCGGCCCTATTGCCATTTAAGAGCAGAAGATGTTCCGTAAACGAAAATTGTTTCGCTCTTCAGGATGTAAGAGCTGGTTAACTTCCAAAATTAGAAGCTGTGGGGGTATAAAAAATTCACAAATCGATTGCAGTTTCAAAAACTCCAATATCGACAAAACACTAAATTAGCTAACCAAATCTGATTTCAACCACCCGATCTCCACACATTTTCAATCGATAATCATGACTAGGAGGAGGAGGAGGAGGAGGAAGTAATGAATCACCCCAGATTCATGCTCCGTTTACCTAGGCTGGAGCATCAGAGAAATTCTTCAATACCGAAGTAGAAAGGAGGTATATTTAATTTCTTAGAATGAGAAAATGTAAAAATCCAAAGGTCGTGCATAGTGCCAATATGCATGATTTGTTCCTACAGAATATCTTATATTACTTAAGAAACCAGGGAATGGAAAATTTTCTCACATGTGAAGAGAGTGTATAGACCGATGAAGTTGTGCAATTCTACGTCAATTTGGGGTTAAACTTTGGGAATAAGGATATGACCCTAGTTAATGGGAAGCAAGTGAATGTAACCACGTATACTATAAATTATGTATTAGGCAATGCTTATATCCCAAAGGTCCCCTAGAGATCTATCCTCAACAACAATAGTAGAGCATTAGTGAAGCTGCCCCTAGGGAGTATTTTGGTAGGAGAGGGAGTTTGGCTGGACAGGCTGATTCGTACGATGTTAGAGTGCTAAGTGTTAAATAGAGACTTGTTTACAAATGGATCTGTGTGAATGTTTTACCATTCGGTGGCCACGCCTGTGAGCCTATTGTTGGTAATTTGATGTTGTTCTATTATGTGATGGAGGGGATCCCAATTGAATCGGGTTATACAATTCTAAACAATATGTTGAAAGATATTGGAACCAGGAAGAAGGATTTACCATATGGTGTACTTATCACAGCTTTTCTAAAGCATTTCGGTGTCCAACGAGTCATCTTCATCTCGTGAGTGTGATTGATTTTCATTGTGTGTATAGTATTTTACTCTATTTTCTTGAAATTAATTGGTATGTGCATGTTTCTAAATTTTTCTAGGTGGCCGGGCTGGTTGGAAAAGTACCATGAGTAGTTATCTTGCTTGCATTCGAGTCGACGTTAGTAAATCTAACAAGGAGTTAGCCCGAATTGAAGCCCGATAAGTGAAATTGAAGCCTTGGTTTGCAGTTGGTGTTTAATGATGATGAGCCAATACCTAACTTTGAGCCATAGTTTTCCGAGAGAGATCATGAAACTGAAGATAACGAAGATCCGGTTGAGAATGCAGGAGGACAACTCATGAGATGAAGATGACTTGGCTAGGTCTAACTCTGCATCCCTTGCCTTTTTAGCCGCTTTGGAAGCAGCTAAGATCTCCTTGTGTTTCCATTTCCTATCATCACTCATATCCAATTGCTTGTGCGCAAACCAGCTCATGTCATAATACTCTAACTGCAAAGGTATATCCACTTGTTGGACACTGAAATGCTTTAGCAAAACAGTGATAAGTCCACCATATCCATATGCTGAAGATAATAAAAATATGTCTTTTTTAACATAGATGCATCTCTTTTTAGCAGACAATTACGCCATTTAGAAGAAGCTTTCTACAGAATAATGTTACGAGTAAGTGGAGAAGAAAGATATCCAGAGGTTCTTATCTCATATCATTCTAGTGGCTCAACTAGCAATCAATGGTGAAAATTTAAAAATCTGGTAGCCCCTATTTCGCCCAAATTATTTTGGAACCGGAATGGCGTCGTACAACTTGCTCATAGTGCAGGTCCTACTCTTTTTTATGGTATTTGGATGAGAAGGTCTCAAACAGGTTGGAGTTCTTACCTTCTTGGGACTCCATGGACCATGATATTATATTATAATTTTACAAGTTCATATCTTTGTTTTGTGTGTTCCGTGAGGAAGTAAATCTATTCAATCTTGGGATACCACCTAAATAACTGTGGCCAGAGAATCAAATAGGCCAGCCGTTGTAGCAGATACCGCTATGGAGGAGGTCCCTGATGCCACTGAGGATGCAAATGCCACTAAGTATGCAAATTCTAATGAAGTTGCTTTTGAGAATGCCGTCCGGGAGGAAAATGACCTCGAATTTTAAGAAATGTTTGGTGAATCATGAACAATGATTTTCATGTACTTTTTGGTCTGAATAGTAGACAATTTGTTACTTTGGGATTTTAGTACTATTATGTAGTAATTAGATGGTTGTTGTATTTGAGGATTAGACAATTTGTTGGTTAAAGATTAGACAATTTGTTACTTTGGGATTTTATTACTATTATGTAGTAATTATTTGGTTCTTATGTTTGAAGATTAGACAGTTTGATGGTTTGAAGATTAAACTATTTGGTTTTTGTGTTTTGAGATTACCTATCCTTTCAATGTCGAGCTAAGTATCTCATTCAATAATTCTATTTGGTCACATGGTCTTCAGTGAAGACATTATTACCCGAATGACTTCCGAGACTGGAAATACATTGGCTCTTTGAACTACTAGGTGTCTACCAGCTTCTGAGTTTCACTTCTCTTTCCATCCCTAAGCTGGTAATGACGAGCTCTAGAGACACAATTTTTTTATAAAGATATCTACTCGTTCTGATTCTGGAAGTTCCTCGATTCTTTTATATTCTAGTTCAGAACAACTTCTGGATTCGAAAATTAATTATGCTTAATAAAGTCAATTATATTCCAAAATCTTCTCCTATTTTGGGACCTAATCCGAAAAATCCAAGCTAAAATGCAAAATATTTTCTTGGCCTTTTTTACAGGTTCCAAACTCGGAAGAAAGGTTCTGAGTTCAACTCCACTTCTGGTGTCGAAGTGGAGTTCAACTCCATTCCAGACCCAGCCTGGTATTTGGACTTTTTTATTGATTAGGACATTTTCCATCTCCAAGTTCGTAACCTCAATTCGGCCCTTAAAAATTTCATCAGGACAATTTTCAGACTCGTAAAATTAAAATCACCTCTTAAATAAATGGAGCCGAACAACTTTTGGACTCAAAATAGGCTTGGATATGTATAAAAAAATTTTGCCCAATTCACAAATCCTAACTTCTTCATCTTCCACTTCTGGTGTTGAAAACCCTAAGCCCTGTAAAATTTAAATTTTACTTTTATGGGAAACACATTTAACCATGTTGTCATCACAGCAAGGTGGTCAGGGAGGTAAATGGAAGTATAAGGGTGTTATTTTGAGGCGCTTGAATGCCACTGAAGTACAAAGGGCTAGGTTTGTTTCAACTCAACCCCAAACGAGGTATGATGCTTTACGCCCAAGCGGAAAATTTCTAGATTGCTACATTGTTTATTTAAATGTCCATCACATCATAGGTTTAGCGGATCCAGTACTTAAGTTTGATGGCCAACATGTACTTAGGTTATTAACATTAAACGAACAATCCCACTTTGACAAAGTTTGTCAGTTTTATAGCAATTTACACGAAGTGAAAGGGGGTGGTCAACAGACTAAGGTAAATGGGTACAATATTGACCTTAGTCAATAGATTATTAACCCGTTGTTGGAGTGTCTCTACAAGAGTCCCTAGTATGCGTTCCCACAAAATATTGAAGTTCCGTTGGATGACATATATCATAGGGAGGTTTTTCCCCTTTAGTCTGACTACCCGTTTCTTGACCTCATCGCCTGTAGTGATAGATACTTCAAACGTGATCACGAGCCAGTAACTTTTTGTCTATCACACTTGACTATAGACCAACACATTGTGTACGAAATCATAGCTAGGAGTATCGTACCCACAGCCAGCCACATAACTGAACAAACCTATACGACACTAATGATGTTTTATTACATCATTGAGAGGAGAAAAATAAATCCTACGACCATGATTTCAAACACATGCTTTGGGTAGCATCGTCAAAAAAAGGTGATTAAGAGTCTCCCGTACGGAACTTGATCACCTTGATTTTGAAGGGAGTTCAAGGGTTGGCTTTGCACTGGGAGGAGAGACTATGCAAGTTGTTTAACAAAAAATACTTTGAAAAGAAAATATGGGTATTGTTTGAGCACAAATGGGCTCACAGAACAAAGAATGGGGTCGAGCCCAACAAGAGGCCTAGAGTGTAACCCGGTATATTTGAACTTGTTTTGGTTCTTTTTTTTTATATTCTTGCGAAGTGGAAATTATAATTATGTGAATATATTGATCAATTTCATAGGAACCAGATGCTAGCTTCTTGAAAGGATTTAGAGAATGCTATAAATGGGTTTGAGGGGAACTTTCTCAAATGAGAGAAATGATATGGAAGTTGGAGTGGAGTCAACGTGTTTTACAAAGCCATTTGGAATCCACTTTGGGATCTTGTCTGGAAAAAGGCTCTTAAGTGTGATGGTTTTATCATCCAAAGGATTTAAGTCTATTCTGTAGAAGAAGAATATGTGTGATGACTATATTTTAATTTGAATTTTTGATGATGGAATGACATTTCTATTTCAAATTGTACTTTGACATGATGCAATTCGTTTTTCTTTTCTAATTTTTGTGCATTGTGATCATTGTGTTTATCGTGTATGTAGTTAATATGCAATGCTACAATTTTGTCACGTGTCTTAATTTAGAAACATTGGCTAAATCAGCTAAAATTGTTTTTTTACCATTACTCTCGAGGAGCTTCTGGTACAGGAAACTCGCTAGTCCTTCAGGATTTCAAGCATTCAACAATAAAATGACTAAAAAACAAACCTTGCCATTATTTCTTCCTTTTCACTATCTTTTCTACTTCTCTTCTTGATCTTTCCTCGGCCATCAATCCAAACTCTTTCATCATGACTAGTATGCTATGAATGACCACATAGGTCCCTAAATCATCAAAGACAATAACACATGCTTTCGCTTCATTGTCAACCACGAGGAGGGGTTATAGATCACCATCATAACGGGGCATGAGTTGTGCGTGATACTCATATTACAAAATGGATTTATTCCATCATTAGACAATCCAAATCTCAAATGTTGGGACTCCGCACCCAACTCAGGGTACATAGTATTGAGCTTCTTTAACTTCTCACCATCAGATGTATGTCGAATCACGTCATTCCCTAGATGATCTCTTTCTGCATGCCATAGCAAAACATTTGCATCTTCTTTCAAAGTGAATAATTCTTCGACCATGGAATAAGAGGGAGATACCATAATACTTTATTCGGGGTCATTTTTTCCCAAATTTGAATCAACTTCCACACCAACTGCAATTCTGCCCCTTTTTAACTTATATTAGGGCTCACCACAAACCCCACACCGGTCTCGGTCCTCATACTTCATACCTCTATTTAACATACAATCGTTTATTCCCATAGGACAAATAATTCTTTTCATGACATAAAAATGGTCGGGCATATTATTACTCTTCGGAAGCAATTCCCTTAGTAGTTCAAGAGTCTCTCTCATGCTTTTGTCAATCACCCTGCATTTTGCTTTTAAATTCATCATTCACAAAGTGGCACTCAACACTGAATATTTTGAACCACTATACAAAGCTTTATTATTGTTGTTGTGCAAAGCTTCTAGCACTTCAGGTTTTCCATGGAATTCTCGAGCAACATCCTCCACTATCTCATTAAACCCTTCATTTACCTCATAATAATCAGATTCTTAGTGTCCAATATCGCCTACCCCAACATTGTCAACCTCTCGATGCCACACCCACGAGGTGTAACTAATTTGAATCCCCTTGTATGCTGAGATGTTGACGTAACTTCTTCCTACCCAAAAATGCATTATTCCTACAATTTACATAGGCAACGTGCTCGCACCACGCCATTCTTGGAAGCATGTTTAAAAGCTACAATAATAAAGGATTCTACCAAAGGGAGATAATCGAGTGATTTTCTCAAATCTTTACCAATTAGTTCAATTCGATCCATCCAAAACCCTATAATAAAGTGAGAAGTTTAACCACATGACCATCATACAACACAACACATTGTTTCACAATCACCAATGCAATTAAATCATAACCATTTCAAATAGAAATACACATGAATTATAGAACAAATTATTTTATCTTCCAATCACACATATATATAACACAATTAAGGAAGAATTACCTACTTTTAATTTCCCAAGTGTATTCTACATTAGTTCTTGAAAAATGCCATAGTCAAAATTCGGGTTCAAATGAAATCCATTTTTGAATCCCAAATAACCTAAATCCGCATTTAATACAGTCACCGGCAACCAGTTTCTGAACTCGGAAATTGTGTCCCTTCCTACCCAAGCCCCCCAATTCTTTCATACCTTGTAGACAATTGACCAATTATAATTAATTAATTGTTTCCCTTACCAAAATACCTCGGAAAGTATTCATTGAACCAAATACACATTTTGATAGTATTAAGAATAAAAAGAACCTAATGTAGCATTTATCAAAGTAAAAGTAAATATCAATCCGCACTTAACTGTTCCCTATCTTGCTATTACACTCTTAGCTAGTTAGCTATTTTTCACAACAATGCGCTATTTACTAACCCTTGTCAATGATTACGTATTGGTGGAATTAGCTAGCAATATCCTAACAATATTCAAGTTGATCATGATTAAACATTCTAAGAATAAATCAAATCAAGAACGATTAAGAACACGTAAGAATCTATTTTAGAGCAATAAGGCCTCACGATTCATAACTAATCTTTTTTATTCTCTACTGATAAACGAGTTAGCTACTCATGATATTCATATAAAAATCGCAAAAGAAAATATTTGAAAACATTATGTTGAATTAAACTAAGAAAATAAATTACTCCCAGAAACTAGATTTTGTTTGGGCAAATAGGGCCCTCTGCGACCGACCAGAATCTATAAAATAATTAAAAATATTTTTGCGAAAATATGAACTAATTCTAGTAAAAAGTGTGTAAATAAACGTATAATTTGATGCCTCTTATATACAAAAGAGTCACAGCCCAAAATATCAACCAAATCTAATTCAAATTCAAATTCAAAGTTTATCCTTATCTAAATAATAAATAAGAAACAAAATCCAATTCAACCCCTACTGATGGAGATTCGGATACGACTACCACCATAAATGAAGATATTCCACGTCTTGATCAAACATTCAAGGGTTTTGTTCGTGATCCTCTAAGCAACATGGTTGGTCCTATGACAAGGTC